>JAPDSC010040821.1:166336-190086 GCA_026290005.1 Latrodectus geometricus
TATATATATATATATATATATATATATATATATATATATATATAATATGAGTTCTAAATTAATAAGTACATAGAAAATCTAATTTAGTTTGTTACTGAATCTACCAACTGATTTAGTACAAAAATTTAAATGTTTAATTGATTGAAAAGAAAAGGCTTTTGATTCGTTTGGATTTAATGCACCGCGTGCTGAATAGCTCTAGAGTTGAAGACTATTGTGAGCCATCTGAATGTCTGATTTTTACTTTACCGAGGACTTATCAATTTAATAAGCATTATGTATGTAATATCATTAAATAAAGAAACTTTAAGACATCCTAATATTCACCCCTTAAATAGTTTATGCAGAAATACAATGTTCTTCCTCTGTCGTTCAATTGGTAACAAGTTATTTTCAAGTTATTTAACAACAAAGTTATTGGTAACAAGGCTTGGGTCTTCCACTCTGAAAAAAAGTCTTAGTTTTTGGTTCTCATAAGTAAAGTATGTCAGAATAAATCGAACAGACGGTCTAGAGTTGCATTAGTTGAATACAATAGTTTTAAATTGCTTAGTACTGCTTCAAAATACTACACACTTCATAATGGTAAATATTGAATGGATGTCAACCTTACATTTATAAATGACTAACCTTTTATATTTTTCTTGGCAAAATTTACAAAAAAAATGCATTTCACAATAGAAAAATTTAAAATCCAGACTTCAGTAAAAAGAGAAAAAACCACAATATTAATTCTGTTTGCAAGAGAAAAAAATGTCTCAAAGCAAACTTCTCTTTCTGGCGATATCGTGTTTACTTAGAAAGCATTCCTTAATGGAAATTCGTGAAAGAGGAGACTGTTATTAAATGTTAAAAAGTAGGGTGAGAAAGGTCTCTGGAGGTAAAAGTCTCCAAAACTCAAGATTTGGACTCGCCAACAATCAACAAAGCGTGCGGTGGGTTGGCTGTTAATACAACCAACCCTCCAGAGCCAAGAAACGAATCTTAATGACGAGTCAAAGTCTCTTTATTTCCAAATAGAAGTCAGGAATCATTTAAGGCTTACTCCGGAAGAACGTAAGAAGTTTTTACTTCCTAAATGGCAATATCCATCCAGGCATAGAAATCCGACCATTATGCCTTTAATCACGACGTGTCGGTGGGTGGGTGGAAATGGTGGGGGAGAAGAAAAAGTTGATGGCACGCTCACGAACTCTTCAAAACTCTTTAGATTTTTTCTATTTCATTTTCTCTCCCCACCAACCAAGCAAATTATATGTAAAGTTCTGCCCCCTTTTTTTCCTACAATTTTCTTTCCCTTTCCATCAAGACATAACTGACGTTTTAATAGTTTGTACAGAAAAGAAGTAATACTAGAAATAAAGTTGATTCGGCAAATGATGTCGCCCTTAGTTGGAATTGGATTCTTGAGATGCTTAATTGTGCTTTTTAAGTGAACAGGTATTAAATCAGAACATAAAAGGGTCATGGCTGATTTATAGTTGGCGCTATCTGTATTTATTAATTATGTGTTGGCAAGTTTCGATTGTCATTCTGAAGTTCCAAGGTAACTTTAAGGGAATATTTGGCTACATACTCACACTTTTCCTTTTTGTACTTTCACATAACAGAAAAACTATAAAACCGTTTTGTTTTCACATGGACTCGATAGTATATTTCTAACTTAAGAACAGAAATTTACCAAACTTGTAATTTTCTCATTATGAATATTTCTTTCTGCAAATGATATTGCAATTTTCCATGCGTCATTGAACCGCGTTTAAATTTGACTAATAAAAATAAAAGGCTTTTCATGATGGATTTATAATCCACAATTATCATTTCTGAAGTATATCATTAAAAACATTTGACAGAAACTATTTAGGTATGATTGTTATATATATATTTTATTCACTTATCATAAATAATTCTTTACATTCCTTGGAAAGTTGCATTAACGAAGATTATCTTTTACGGCTATTACCCTTGACTGCCTATTATTCATGACAGAAAAATGACACGTGACTAATAAATGACCTTTACCCACAATTCCAAACTTAATTTATGGTCTTCATCTGCTATAATTTAGTTTTAAAGATATGGTATGAAATATTTTATAACTTTTTTCTCATTAAGCAATTAAGAGTTTAGCAAAATAATAATTTTACTTATCATAATAATTTTACTTGATGAGAAAATTTGAACATTTTTTTCAGAATGAATTTTATAAAATAAGAATACTCACCGTGACATCATTGCTTGCAAACATAAGAGTATGAGCTTATTTTTATTCAATGTAAAATTATTACATAACAAAGATTGTATTAGCAGGACAGATTAATAAAGCTTGGAACAACGAAACCTTAATTTAAGTGCATTCAGAGCTTTAAAATAGACCATTACAATGTTGTATTTAATATTATACATACACATTACTCTACAATTGCACCATTGACGAATTTTATTTTAATACTTTTTCTTTTTACGTTGTTAATTTTCACGAGTATAAATAGCATTCTGACTACATTTCTATATCTGATAAAGACATGTAATTTGAAAGTTATTATTTTTCTACGGAGAAATAACACAGGTATTTTAAATTAAATTCCAGTATTATTCTAAGAACGATTTAATGAGAATTCGAGTTATATACAAAAAAAAAAACAGTGGAGGAAATAGTTTATGATATTCAAATATAAATAGCTATTGATAGATCGAAATGAGAGCAAGAAATAATTTCTGTGAAATATTTCAGCAATTCAAAGTAATTTCTACTATCTAATCAAAAAATCTATGAAGAATTAAATATTTCGTAAAAAAGTTTGGTTTTCGTATTGCATGCTATTTCGAAAAGTTGGTAGCCTATAAAAATATGTGAATATCAAATATTAGAAGTATATTTTTTATTAAATAAACAAAAAATTACTTTGTTATTTTATTTTGTATATTGTGCCTGATGTATTTATTTTTCCTCATACTAATAATGAAATAAAGTAAATATTTTTTCTTCCTCCATTGTTTTTATATGTATTCCATTAAAATGTATGAAACAATTATACTTGCTTCTACCATTTTGTTTATTCATTAAACAATTCTAAGCATAAAAACTAAATCCTTTATTTACATCATTTTTAACAAACGTTTAATCATAATGTATTTAACCGTAACCATTTTACTCATACTTATATTTGTTTTGCATGTAATAAATAGGTTTATTAAAATAACCTTATTTAAATTTCTATTATTTTAAGGAATGAGTTTTATAGCAATAGACTTAAAATTTAATTATAATGGTGTTCGCGTTAACTTGGTTACTATAAAAAGTATTGTAAATTTATAAGAAACAAAAATTTAGAACTGTAATTTGTGATTATTTTAATTAAAATTGAAGGGATTAAAGAAGCTTCTAAATAGTTTAAAAATGACTAATTATATTTTAATCATTCATTAGTTTTTTATTCTACCATTTAAGAAATTTTTTTTTTTATTATTTTACTCGGAAATAAAAAAAAATTGAGTTTAAAATAAGATATACGGCCGATATTATTTATAATTTTTTGTATTTATTATTAACACCTTATATATTATTCTAACAATGAATTGATAAGGTTTTGTTAGTATTTTAGATTTTAAAGCAAATTTATTTAATAATTTTGATGTTTTTGTTTTATGTATTATTGAACACATTTAATATTTTTATTATGTTATTCATTTCAGTACTTAGAAATCTATTTATGTACCTAGAATTTTAAACTTTAATCAGAAAAATACTGCAGAACAGATTGTAATTTTACAACTGAAATTATTTTAAAAATGGTAAAATTGATGATAAAAAACTTTCATGTAAATAAATATTTTTTGGTGATATAAATATTCCCTTGCTTTTTTATTTTTCCATTTAATAATTATAATAACAAATTAATAAATAAATAAATGGTAATAATTTATTTATTAATTTTAATTTATAAGTTGAATTCCTCTAAATTCATTAAAGATTAATCGTAATTTAATTTTAAGAAAGGTAGATTTTTAATAAACAATTATGAATACAGATTCTTATCATTTTGATCTTAAAATTTTATTTAAATACAATATGAAATTCTAATCATTTTTAATACTATTTTTTATTATGTATTTAGAATTTAATTCGCATTGCATCATAATGAAAGAAAACTTTTACTAGAGTTGGTAAATATATTAGTATAAATTTGAAGCTAAAATGAAAATCAAATTTTGAAAAATCATGCCAAATGTAACAGAAAATATCAAAAAAATGTATCGATTCAAATTTATTTAAATTGAAAAATTTATCTATATATCGAAAATGTAATTTGATTTGTTACATTTTTCTATTTAAAAATACAATGAAAAGATAAAATTATCAAAATTTAAACATATATTTTTTTAACTCACATTTTTAAAGTTATCTCATTTCTTAAAGTTTTTAATAATTATATCACATGAAAATGAAATGCGTGCAAACTTACAGCTAGTTATGCTTCAAGTTTATTTTTATTCGACCCTTAAACACTTTTTTCTTATATTTTTCTATATTCATAAATTTGTCTTGGTTCTTATGCTAGGCATTGAATTTTTAAACTGAACTAACTAAATATACAAATTTGTTTAATAGTAATGGCAAAGGATGCATTAGCAATTCAGAAAATAATATTAATTTTCAATCTATTTGTGCAATTCTTTGTATGATTAGAAATAAAAATTTGTCTTCTAATATGAAATTGATTTCTTGTTCGGATAAAAATTCATCGAGAACATTATTTTCAAAAAAGAATATTCCTTTGTATGCATTAAAATGTAAGTAAATAAATAAAATACAAACTTTGGTGTAAAACAGCTGACATTTCGAATCCGGCAACTTAGTTTTAGACTCTCGCCAAAAACTTTTTGACATCATTTAACTCTAATTAGCATTTTGAGGTTGTTTCCTATTTCTGAGAGACAACTAATGTTATTTTAGAATCGAAGAAAGAAAAGCAAATGATTTGGATTCAGTTGAGTGCTGTTTGGCGACTTAAGATTTATGGAAATATCGCCCTATTTCTCATCGTCTCAATGTGAGTTTTGCAAGGGGAGATTCATTGTTAACCTAAAATACAATTGTAAATGGGGATTACTGATTAACTCTCAGAAATAAAAAGTTGGTTAAATTTGTTGATGCAAGACATTCTTGCTTTTATACTTTAACTTGAAGGAAATAAAATATTAAATCCATCGTAATAAAAAACTATATTTTTTGGGAGAATTTTTAAATTAGTAGATAGAGAAATAACTTTTAAGTAACCTTTTTGTAACTAAATATTATATTAAAAAAATTTTTTCTTCCCTATGAGATTAAAAATGATATATTGTAAAAGATATATCCGGCCACTTAGATCTAAAATTCAAGCTGAATTATTTCAATATGTTTTAAATATGAAAAGAAACTTAACTATGAATAATGAGTAATTATTTCAGAAGTGACGTCAACGTTTAACATTTTTAATTTCCTCGATTATTTTCTTGAAATGTTTTTCTGGTGTCAGATATTTTATTGAATATTTTTTCAAAAGCTTGAATCTGATTCCATATAAAATAATATGAATTCAATTATATATTTCTATTAATAATAAAGTTTTGTTATATTTTGAATTTTTAATAATTAATTATTTATGCAAAAATTGATCATAATTGATTAATAACTAAAAATTTGAGTGATTAATAAATATTAATAAGAATTTTTTTATTTATAATTTTTTGTTTTCAGTAGAGTAAATTTATTATGATTTTTTGTTGAATTTGTAATTAGAAATTTATGTTAAATGTTAACATAATTACACATAAGAATATTTAACGCTGTGCATTTTTTATTTATTAATTTTATGTTGTTAAAATAAATATAAAATATTTAAATGAATAATTAACGAGATTTCTATGTAATAGTTAAAAATATTGGATTAAAATGCTTATTATAAAAGATACCAATTTTTATTTTATAAAATTAAAATTGTTACTTTGTAAGCATATTGTCGTCAAGCAAGAAAAAAATAATTAAAATTTGCTTATGATAAATAAGATACTTTTCTCCCTAAATAATGTTGCATTGTGAATATACAGCATAATGCTAGTACTTCCTAATTAATTCAGTGTCTCTTACTAAACCATATATGACTTAACATATTTAACCGTTATTATGAAACAGCATAAGTACCATGGGCAACGCAAAAGAGCTGATAATCCAAACTGCTTACCATGTGAGTTGCTTCCTTCTTTGTCAACATGAATTATCCTTCTAATAATCAGGAATCATAATGAATTGGCTCTTTGGGGTTTCATTAAAGACCCGTTACTACCAGAAATTGCATATGCTTGGACGAGGGGAGCGGATTATGCCCAAGTAGGCAAGTAGCCTAAGTGAACAAGACAGAATTTATGTTCAACTTCATGAATCATAACCGGAGAGCATCTTTCCGCACACCGCCGAAGGTCATTATAAGAAAGCTCTTTGGTACTGCATTAAAGATCATTAGAAGAAAGCCCTTTGATACTGTGGTTTGGCTATGAGGCGACCTGTGCCGCGCGACAATGCCACTTAGATGGCAGGAGGGGGAATTTTATCTAAAGCGTTGCTTTTCCAGCAGAGGTTTTCGAAAATTATCTTCAATGAGTAAAATGGAGAAAAGGGATTTTCTCTTGGATGCATACTTTCATACCGGGGTTTTCCCTATCCTCCCTCATTGAAAGGAATAATTATAATTAACTGGGAGTTTTCGTGTAATGGCTTGAAAGTGCTGAGGAGGGAGTATTGAGGCTATTAGAGGGAAAAGGGAATATGCGAAATGGACTTAGAAAGGATTTGGGGGGAAATTAGTTTCAGAAAGTTAAAACTCGTTTCCAAATAAATTGATGAATTTATTGGATTGTTGTTGTTTTAGATTTATGCTTTGAAAGCTCTGTGGGATTCGAAATACTTGAAATTTCTTTAATCACTAAATGCTTTATTATTAATGAATCAAGCTAGTGGGATTTCTTTATAGGAATTCAAAAGCTTGACACACACAAATTTACATCAATAAAAAACATGCTTGTCAATTTGGTTACTTAATATCATTTATCAATGATGAATTCTGCTCTGGAATTACTAATAAATTAACAAATTTGGACAGCAAGAAATTAGTTTCAAGAAAAAATTACTTATTAATTTAATTACAGGTACTAACTATCAATAATTGATCAAACAAAAATTTTCCGTAAAATACCTAAATTGAAAACATTGTTTTAATACAATTTATTAACAACTAATAAAGCAAATACGGTCTTTTTCGTATATTTAAAAGTTAATAAACACAGAATTTTGCTTCTAATAAAAAAGTTAGTATATTAATAATGTAATACGATTTAATAATAAATTAAATTATTTAGTTTTGAAAAAAATATGAATGTTTGGAACAAAATACTTTTTAAAATTATTTATCGTTATCATAAATATATTGACAAGAATCATTTTTGCTTTATTTCTTAAATTCATTCTAAAATGTAACAGGACTAATTACTTATACAATTAAAAGTAATTAAATATACTTATTAAAATCTTGAATTAGATTTATATTAATAGCATAATCCCTATAAAGATAATGTTGATGCATGTATTTGATATTTCTTTTATATAAATCATTGTTTTTTGATACTATATATATATATATATATATATATATATTGAAAAGTTCACTTGGATATAAATATGAATTTAAATTGATAATTTATTATTACAGCTATTTATTATTAGCAAAATTTTAATTCACATTAATTGAACAAAAATTTTATGAAACAAAAAATTTGGAATTCCTCTTCGATTTAATATTTTCAACAACGATATCAAAATAACTCATTGTATTTAATCTATAATAAAGCGAGATTTTTCAATAATCCTTTTGGAATTTTATCTATTATTATTCACATAAAAAAATCAGCATTGAAACAATTAGCTATTTTGTAACTTTATGAAATTTCTCTTTTCAATAAACTTTAAGCGTGAATTACAAATGTAAGAAAATACCAGAATAAGACAATACTTTATAATGGTAATTTTTTTATATTAATTTAATATGTTACCTTAAATTAGTTTCACTGCATTTAGGCTTGGAATTTAATTTTGAGTTATTCTGATCTCTATTGTATTAGAGAGATATAAAGGCAGTAAAACAATATTAAATGTTCCTTCTTAGTTTTTTCATAAATCTGAAATATCATTAGTGAAAATTTGAATTACTTCATTGAAGGGAAAATAATTATATAATTAAAACTTTCCAAATTAATTGTTGAGCATTTAATGATATTTTCTACTTTAAATATAGATATGCGGTTTAATATTTAAACGTATTGTTCTTAACTTATTCCCACGCCACTACAAATAGAAAAAATTTAATTTATTTATCGCTATTAAATAGGAATTTTGAGATAGTTTAGTTTCTTGCACACAGGATGTATTTTTAATTATAAAGATAACTTAAAGTTAATTTGAGATGTTTTATACTGTTCTTGTTACTATGAATTCATTTTGAATAATGCTTTATTTTTTAACATTATAATTAATAGTGCAGTAATTTTTATTTAAAATTATTTACTGAAATTTTATAAGTTGAAGCGTACTTGGGTTTTTAAATTTATATTATTTTTAAAAACCCTAGTTTAATACATTTTTTGTTTGCTTTGCTTCGGAAAGGATTTATTCAATCATTTGTTTCAAACGATTTGAAGATTTTTCTTATTAACACGCTTAAAATTAGAACAAATTATATATAGACTTAATTTCATTTGGGAGTAATGAATTGGGAAAAGACAAATTCAGTAAATTAAAAAAAATTATTTAAATGGGTTTTCAGATATTTTTCAGTTAATTATTTCCCACTTTATCTAACTGATATTTCAGTTTCGACATTGTGATACATTTTTTTGCTTTGAAAAGATTGAAATTTACTTTGCTGGAGTCAATTAGTGATTTCACACTTAATTTTAACAGCAAATTTTAAGAAGTCATTCATTTATTGTTTGAGATTTTAATCTGTGAATTTAAATAAAGCATTTTATACGAAATTAATTTCGATAGTTTATATTTTAATGAACAACTCAACTTAGCTCATTGCATTATATTAACTGAAGGGAGGAGTTATTTATTCATAAAAATGAGACTGCTTTTTTGTGATAATTCATAAATAGAGAGCAATTTATAAGCAATCAAATTTTTAACTAATTATAAATATGTTCATTAAATTTTATTTTATTATTAAATTTTATTACATTCATTAAATTTTATTTGTCTTTTCAGCTGCTGATGGCTGGACAATCCGGAACACCACTGTCAGCGGGTGCAGCCCCAACCGGAGGTGGTTCCGGGGCCGGATCCGGCGGTGGAGGTCAACCCTGCTGCGAGTCCGGTCGTCCCGTGCTCACGGATCCCCTGACGGGACAGACGGTATGCTCCTGCCAGTACGACGCACAGCTGCTCGGCTACCAACGCCTCGCGGCCTCCGGACTACCCCTGAACGTGTACGGTACGGCCGCCGCAGCTGCGGCCGCAGCGGCTGCCTATGGATCGGAGCAGGGATTCCTTCCTCTTACCGCCGAGCAGTCAGCTTTCTACTCCCCAACGGTGAGCAAGCATTCTTTCCTCGTTCTCAGTTTCCACTTTTCATCAGGAAAAAAAAGAAATTTCTCCTTTGAGGGAGGGATGCGCGTGCATTTGGATGGTCCAGCAAGGGACCTTCTTCCGTTTAGGAACAGGGGAATCCCCCCTTCATCGCCCTCCAATTTCGGTTTCTCTTTCCCCTTTTTCATTCTGTCGTTCGCTCATTGCTGAAAAATCGATATTGAAAAGTATGGTGCGGGTGAGACCGCCCATTACAGACGTTGGATTCCCGGAAAAGAGAAGAAGCGATCTTTTATTTATACATCTTTCTTCAGTGATAACCGAAATAGTTGATTCGATGATTCGAGTTGATTAGCTTATCCTCTCTCCCCCCCCCTGTGGGACCGACAAATGAGTGCATGTACTCAGTTCACAAAATTAATACACTAATTGCGTTTGTTAGAATACCATCACAAAGATGACTACAATCGTCTTACATTGCCTTTTGGGCATTTCACCCACTCATTATTCTCATATATTTGAAAACTAAATGGGAATTAAAATAAAATAACTTTGTTTCATTAGTTATGTACCCTTTTCTTAAATCCCCAAAGGTTTTTAAATGACCCATTTGATTTGTAATTTCACAAGGAAACAAAAAGTATATAAATATAAATTATTATAAATTTTGATGTATATATCTGCTTTTTTTATTTATTTACTCTTTTTTACATATATATTATTTAAAATACAGTTCAATCAAGAGTAGACCATTTTACCTATTTTTACCTTGAATTTACAGGGCAATATTTAGAAACAGCGCATTTAGAAAACTGTTTTTATCTTTTATGTCAGTGGTAGAAAAAAGGAAGCAAGCATTTTTGATAAATGAATTTACCAGAAATTTGATAATGGAGCATAAAAGTTAAAATTTTCGTTTGTAATTTGTTTCAAGCACCATTTGATTAATCTAATTATTCTAAACTTCAAAACATGTGGTATTTAGAATTACAAGATTAAGTCCCAAAAGAATAAAATAAAACAACTTTCTCAAAAGTCTTAAAATCTTTTTAATCTTGAACTTCATTTTACATGACATATAACAATTTTTTTATTCTTTTATATTAGATTCTATCAGATTAAAAACTAATGTTTGATGAGACGTACAACATGATACCTGTTAATCATTATCAGTTAATGTTAATTATAACATGATACTTGCTTAGATTATTCTCTTATCATGCAAAAATTTCAAAATTTAAAAAATTGCTTTCATCTTCTCTCTCTATATATAATTTAAGTTCTATTTTAACATTACGTATAGTGTTAACTAAATTAACATATCAAAGTTGCCCTGATTCTTGTACCGAGCAAAATAATTTCAAATTTAAACATCAAATATATTTTAAAAAAATATTTTCATTCATTATATATCTAGAATTTGCAAAATCAAGATAGAGAGAATGGTTTAATATTTAAGTTCAAAATTGGAAAATTACGGAGTTGGTCCCTTTGCAGAACATATAATTATTTTAGTTTTAACAAGTTCCTCAGAAATATTGACGATATATTTTTCTAATATGTAATTACAGAAATGATTTCTGAGTTGAAAATCATTTTTTTATAAATTCATTTTAAATTGTCTTAAAATACGTTTTAAATTAAGCAGTTAAAGATCGAACAAGTAAAAATTTATGTAATAAATTTCCGAATCTAATAAAAATTTTACGTCATTTAAATTTAATTTCCCAATTTAAATTTAAAATATTATCTACCATAATCTTTTCTATTTAAATTGTTAAATGTATATTTCACTGATCTTTAAATAATGTCAAATAGATTTTAAAAAAAACTAAGATAATATAAAAACCATGAAATAAATTGCTTAGAAATATTGTTCAAGAAACTGCTTATGGTAAATATTTATTTAAAATTGATGGAAACATACTTTTCGTATTAACAAAAATCAAGAAAGTAGAATCTAAAGAGAATCTAAAGAGTTTTGTTGAAAAGTTGTTCCGATTACTATGTTTGTATTGTAAATAATTTAAAATGCTCAAATAGAATGAAATTATTAATAAATAACGAAGTTTACTTTGAACTTAAAAAAACTATAACTATCAAATTTGCTTACTTAAATTATAATATTTGGTATTTGATAGTTTAATTCTTTATTTGTAAATGTATTATCATTAATGTTCTAAGTAAAAAATAATGTGATACTTAAATCTATACTTAAATATAAGAAATATAAGAAAATAATTTATTGCTTAAACCAACTTATATAATTCCATAATTCAAGTTATTTTAAAATAATGAGGAACTAAGTGATGAACTTATAACTACTTATGCTTAATTTCAAGTAATAAATTACTTGAAAACCAATACACAGTTCATAGATTATAATATCAATATCATAATCACATAGAATCTTTAATAATTTGTTTATCATTATAATAATCTTTACCAGCATTTGCGAAATATATTTTTAGTAAAATGATTTTATAATTACGTAAAAAATATAAGTTTAAGGAATAAATAAATTTTTTAATTATTATTAAGCTGACGATAAAATATTGCTCATCTCTTTCTTTTTTATTTCAAACTGCTTTGATTCAAATTAAACATTAAAACTTATTTCGTAAAAACATGTTATTTTCTGTGTTCATAAAATTTTGAAAGAAAGATTTTTTTCATATTTTCTCTTTGTTTCTCTTACAAGGCAATTCTATATTTCCAAAAATATTTTTACTTTCCCAGTACAAAATGCTTCCAGAAATTTTTTCCAGCTATCCGGTAGGTAAAAATTAAATAAATATCGATTATTTCACGTTCCCCCAAAAAACGGTTATTCCCAAAGTGGTTTTAAAAATAGCAAAGCTGCACTCTTCCCAACTGAAAATAAAACAAATAGAAATATCACCTACCACATAGCCCACAAAGACGAGCTTATTGTAAGTTCTAGACGAAAATTATACCAATTATTTTCTGGGCAGTATTTTATTATGGAACGAAGTATATATTTCAACAGAATGGAAAAATATAGAATTAATACGAGTGTGCGGATTGCCGGCGTTTTAAAAATAATCGAAGCATGCAAAGTTCACAAACCTAACCTTCCCCGCAAAGGAACCTACGCCATTTTTCTCATATTATCAACAAAAGTTTAATTCCGCTGATTTACAAATAGTCAATGACAAATATAAACCTGTAGGTATCAGTGGTTCTCTTACGCTGGTCGACTCGTATAATGTGCGGTTTCATAACTCGTGCAACCGTAAAATTACACTTCCACGTGGCGGTAATTTTCTCGGCACAAGTATTATTAGTGACAATTTCATAGCACGTTGCATATATTGTTTTCGAGATTGTTTTCGGCGCGCAACGTTTATCATAAAGAGTAATTTGTTTGAAAAAATGTTAATCCCTCATTTCTACCTTGCGGAATTTGTGTATTCGAAATGTTTATCGAAATACCATTTACGTTTTGGATGCTTTAGTTTTATATAACTCTTTTTTTTTTTCAATAAAAACAATGAGTTGTGATAGCAACCCGATTTGAAAATCGCCCTTTGGCGACTATTAAGCCGCTTTCTGGTGCAAGTAATGCAAAAAAAAAAAAAAAAAAAAAAAAAAAAAAAAAAAAAAAAAAAAAAAATAATAATAATAATAATAATAATAATAAAAAAAAAAATAAAAAATAATAAATAAATAAAAGAAATAAGTTTTCAATAAGCATTAAGAAACAATTTAAGAAAAGGAAATACCTCTTGAGAATCAGAGATTTATTTGCATGAAAATATCGAACTAAATAAATTACATAAATCAAGCAAATAAATTACACAATTATTTAAGATGAAGATATGACGATGCTATTTTTTCAATTTCGTAAGGAATATTATTAGCGATGAATTTTAGGTTTACCATCAATAAATGCGTTCTCTTGAATTTATGTAACTAAAAACGGAAATTAATTTAAGCACAAATCTATGTATCAATAAAAATCACTAATTATTTTCCCTAAATATATAAAAGAGTATAGAAATTAATTTTGATGTAATATCATAAAGACTTGCGGTTTTAACATTGATATTGGTCCAGAAATTGTCAATGTGATAGTTTGTGTGGTATATTCTAAGACAAGAAAGCTCTTATTAAAATTAAAAAATTAAGTATTTTGACTGAAAAGCTCTCATTTTGTTCTACCTTAATTGAACCCAGATCTGCAAGAAAGTAATTTTAATAATTTTAATCATAATTTTAATAACTGCCTCTCTTGGTTTTGAGTTTTCAAATGTTAATTATTTTTTTCATAATATAGATTTTATTAATCATCAATATCAATAATGATTACAATATACCTATTCACAGAAGTAATTTTAATTATCATTTTCAAATATGATTTCTAATAGTTTAAAATTTTATATAAGGTATACAAATACATGGAAACAATATAGTTTGTCATTTGAATAAGAAACATTTAAATAATTTAAATAATTGTTATATCAACAAGTAACACACACCATATCTTTAAAATAATACTTTATTTTAATATTTGCTATTTGTATTAACTCATTAAATTTGATCCAATTTTAAATTCAAGAGTTTCTACTGTTATACTATTTTATTTTCTTTCTTCTATATTTTGTAAAAGTTACGAATTTTGAAATTCGGAATAAATTTTATAATTTTAATTCGAAAGAATTTCATTCGTAATATTTATACCTACAATAGAGCATCGATCAATGAAACGTTTAACAATTAATAATCAAGAGTCTCAGTAAATTTAATATAAATAATTAGTGAGGAAATAATGTATGAAAAATATAGTTTCACTAAAGAACAAAAAAGTAAAACGCACCAATTTAATTTAAATTACCAATAATTTTTAGAATGATGAATAAAAATTTTTGAATCAAAGGAATTAAAAGAATGATTTTCTTATTAAAATGATTTAAAAAATACCTTAAAATCCTTTTTAAATATAGTTGTGTTAGGCTTGTTCATAATTTGACATTTGTTTATACAATATTGAGGAAAAAAATTTTTTTAGCTGTTTATTAACAGAGTCTGAATTAAAAAAAAAAAAAAAAAAAAAAAAAAAAAAAAAAAACTGTTTAAACTGCAATCAGTTTTAATTATTTCGTTTAATTAATATTATATTACTTTCAACACATGTCATTTTGGAATCGGTAAATATAATTTGCGAAAATAGTTTATTATTTTTCAAAAACCAAAAAATTATCTTGTTTTTTTATGCCAACATAACTTACAACACTGATTATTCGAGAACAATATCGAAACCACAATACCGTGAATACTTTAATCCCTTATTTACATATGTCGAAAGGCTTTGATTTTGCGTATAACGGAGTATTACTCAAGAAAAATGGCTTCTCCGTTACCGCATTAGAAAAACAAACGTAATTCTCCTAAATCCCCTCATCATAACAAAAAATCGGCCATAATTGACGTTTTTAGAATCAAGAATGCCTCCTCACATTTGTTTAGAACTAATGTAGGTCAAAAGTCTTGTATCCTTTCAGAGAAACAGAGCAGATCAAGCCTGTGGCTATTTCACTAAGATTCTTACATCATAAACTGACAAAACAGTTAGCGCACGTATAATTTGGCACCAAGTGTCGATAAAAGCCTAGATAAAAGACTTGTTGATTATGAACAAGTCGCCGCTTGTTTTGTCCGTCTTAGGACAAAGAGTTCGAATAGGCGTTGACTCTTACACACTGAAAGAAAAGGTTGATATTTGATTTCAGACTTTTTCCCCCTCTTTTTATAGTGGAATTGATTTCTTAAACAAAGAGAGGAATTAAATTAGATGGTTGTATTGTTCGTGCAAATTTAATTTTATTTTCTTTACTTTGTCATTTGACTGTTTAATCAAATTTTTCTTTCTTTATGCATTACACCACAATTTAGGTTAAAATGAATTATAGTGTTTCCTCTTGATAGTTATATAAGTCATAAATACTTAAAATAATGGCTAAATTTTGGTAATAGTGACAAAAGGTTAAATTTTAGGATATCATTAAATGGAAAATGGTTGTATTTCTTAATAAAGAAGTAATTACTGTGAATATTTTAAAATAAACATTGAACTAAATCAAATAATGAATAGTATTACTGTAGTGTTTGTTTGCTTACAGTAAAAAAAATCGTATATTCCATTGAAGAATGACAATTAGGGATTGGAATTTGAAAATTTACGAAGTTTCTGTTTGTTGCATAAATTTTGAAGTCCTTATCTAAACAGGAAAAGAAATTGGCTTGTTATAATTGTATTATTGTTGCAATAGCATAATTAATTCACTGTACCAGAGTTAGGCTCTACTAAAATGGAAAAAATGTAA
This sequence comes from Latrodectus geometricus, assembly GCA_026290005.1. Classification (NCBI taxonomy): domain Eukaryota; kingdom Metazoa; phylum Arthropoda; class Arachnida; order Araneae; family Theridiidae; genus Latrodectus; species Latrodectus geometricus. Next base: position 182,306 of record JAPDSC010040821.1, read on the forward strand.
GGAAACTGTTCTAAAATCTTCAAAACTTCTTTTCTTGTTTACTCTTCAAACGTTTTCCTTTTCAAACAATAGTTCTGAAATATTTACTCCAAATATGAAAAACTTCATATGTCAATCTAAAATTGCCTTTCTTCAATTGAAGCTACAAACCTCCAAATTTTACTTCAAAAATAATGAATCAGTTTACAAAATGTCCTACTAAGCATTACGCAATAAAAGTATATATAAGTAACAAAAATATACTCTCATAACATTTATGAATTTAATAAATATATACTGATTAAAAAAATCATGTAATATCTATCATAGATCATCAGATATCTCTATCATCAAATCATATAATCTATTTGATGATGATAGACATAAATCAAAAGATACAAATAATTCTTGAAATATTTTTGCCTTAATTTCAGGGACAGTCTCACAAAATATTGTAACTAAAACAAATTCAACTTAACATTTTTGATAACTTCAACTATCATTTAATCATTTACAGATTATAATGTTATTATAAAAAGAAAATAAAGCTATCTCTCAGAATGCGCTATTGAAATACAATTTAGTTAAAATTTTAAAATTGTGTTAAGTTTTAATTGAAAAAATATATTTATTAGCTTAATATATATATGTTAGGAACTGTTTAATTTAATTTGCAACACCCAAATGTTCTTAAAACAGCATACTTTTAGGGAAAATTACCATGGCTGTTTTCACCCAATAAAATTTGTATGTAAGCATCTGAGTTTTTCTCTTAATAAAACGTTTTTTCTCATATGGACATAGGGGATTCGATGTCAAAGGACAAAACAGGAAATATGTATTCGACATGTGTCCGACATTTATTCGAAATTTATCCAGTGCTTAAACTTTGAACTCTGTCACGTCCAGGAAGCGAATCGAGGTGCCGGAAGTTGTCGTAGGATGGACAACCGGACTGTCCTCAGGATATATGAGGGCTATAGGTCACTGAGAATCCATACATGGACGTAGGGATTTTCTGAGAGATGGTCAGACATACTTTTTTCCCTATTTTCCTTCCCTCTTCCAGGAATAATGTTCACTGCCTCCAGCAGTTTAAGGATTTGAGGGGTCTTATTGGCAGGCGTCCTGTAAACCGAGAGTTATACCCATTGGCTGAAAGGAAATCTTTTCGTTTCGACAGGGAAAATATCTGAGGAAACGGAAAGTGTCCGGAATCTTAAACCTTTCTGGAGTGGTATCTTCAAGATTAAGAAAACGGAAAGCATTTAGGTTAACATCTTGTATTTCTTGAAAGAACAAGAAATCTTAAATTGATGGAAAAAATATTTTCAGTATGTGACTGAAATATTTTCAGAGTAGACTCATTTCATGGCAAAAGTAAGAGGGAAAAATATCAAAATTTAACAGAAAATTCCAAATCCACGTAAAAATATTATAAAAATTCAAAAAAATTTCTTTGAAAGACATTTATGGTTTTATTTGTATTTTTTAATCTTGTTTATATATTTTCAATTTATTTAATTTTAGGGATTAATATATTATCCAAGATGTTCTGAACAATACAGATAATGTATTAATCCCTAAACTTAAATAAATAGAAAATATATGTCATACTGTATCTTTTGTATGATATATATAATATATATCGCACAAAAAATTTTTAAATATAGATTTTTTTTATAGTATAACAAAATCTTTTTAACTTTACTTCAGTAGACTTTTATACATTAATTATTTCATAAACTTATCCATTAATCATTTTATTAACATTACATTTAACAATATTAAAATTGTTGAAGGCTAAAAAGGGCCAGTGGAAAATTTTAGAAAACAATATGCCATACAATAAACAATTTGTCTCTAAATTTGTATAGTTATGTACTTTTATTAATTGCTTTAAGTGTCTAATTTAAGTTAAATTTGATTAATTCGATACATTTAGTATAATTTAAAATAATGATAAAGATTTATAAACTCAATGCCCAATTATAATTAAATTCGTATTACTAAATGAGATAATATTAAAAAAATCAATTAACTAAAAAAACTGGAAAAGTAGTAAGAAACTTTTATCAAAAATTACAAGTTAAATGGATAATCAAAGGATTACACGTATAAATTTTAGAGTTAAATATTATCTGAAATGTGAAATATATTTATTTTTTAAGCATGCATTTTTGTTAACTATAGGAATTATATATGCTTGTCTTTAAGAGTATAAAAAAAATGAAGATTATCGAAATATTTTACTTTCTTACTTTTATACTACATTCAAGCAAATCGTAAATAGATTCGTATTATTAGAAAAATAATTTAGTTACACTTATATCAGTTCTTTTTGGTCTCTTATCCTAATATCTTTTCATTCGTTTTTTTCTTTTTTTACTATTTATATTATTTATTATTCATTTTTTATTTATTTTTAAAATTTGTATGGACTTTAATCTCTTTCCGTGCTTGGCTTTCCATTATTTAAAATCTATATTTACTTAACAAACTTTCCATTCTTGTAAGTATTGCAAAATAATAAATAATTCAACTGAGCTCTCAGAACTCATTCAGCATCTAATTATTCAGTATTCTAATAGGTAAATAAACCTCAACAGAACCATAAACGAAACAAAGGAACAGTTCGCAACACATTTTCCAAAGTATGTCCGTTTCAGTTCAAATTGCATTCTCCTTGCTAATGGTGCAAAGAGTGAAAAACTTGGCGCTCCTGCGTGAAATCGAAGTCAATTGGATCAAAGCGGAGCGAAATGGAGCAAGTAAAGCGATGAGGGTGGAGCAGAGCTTCAATGACCGATGGGCATCGAGAACTTAATGGTCAAGAGAACCGGTTTCTTGATACCGAATCTCCCTACAGAAGCCAGCATCCGGTTCTTTCCCACACTACGCTTATGAGCAATTTACAAGCTAGTTGTTTTAAAGACATCATTCGGTGTTGATGTATCAGAGGCGCAAGGTTGCTTGATTGTTTCTCTGCTCAGCCCACCCCCACACCTGGTTCTATTATATCGATGCAGACCGAATCGATATTACTTATCTTGTAGATATCGTTACGTAGTTTTTTATCTCAAAAAAGAACAGCATCGACTAATGGAATGTACGAGTAATGACTTTGTGGAAAATAACACTGAAAAGCGTTTGTTCCTAACCGTTTGAATCAAGTTCTTTTTTTTTTACGGCTTTATTTTTTATTGTGTAAGACCGTGGGATCAAATGTATGCTGTTATTTGCTTAATTAAGCTTAAAATCGAGGACAAAAAACCTTGTTCTCATATGTTTATAATGTTATGTGTGCTGGGATTAATCAACTATCTATGATATTTATTGCAAGTATTCTAATTTTTAACTGCTAGTTATATTTTCTTTCTTATGATAAGGCCAGTTTAGAAGTTCACAGAATATAAATAGGAAAGTTAATTAGATCTCATCTTTTGTCACATATGATGTAAAAAAAATTAATTTCTAAATTAAAATTTATTTATAGTTCTTTTGATTATACTTTGGGGGATAAAATGTAGCAATCATTTTATTTCTTTGTAATCTTAAACATACACAGTTTTACAATGATAGTCCTTGTACAAAATAAACACACTTTTAAGTTTGGTTTAAGTTACAGAATTATGAAGAAATAAAAATTGACCAAAATTAAATATTAATATGTGACCACGAATGAAACATAAATAGAAGATAAATTACAAGCAACTATTTCACATCAAGCTACGTAGAAATAAAAGAGCTTTTGTCACAGAAAAATTTAGATATTGCATTTCCTTGAGTCACGAGACATAAATATTCCATTAAAATCTAAATCAAACGTTTTCTTATAAAATGTATTCAAATATATTTTATCGTTAATGATTTTGAAGTTAAAAAGATTAGGACATTTCTTGTTTGATTTTGATTCAATCACAAAGAAATTTGCTATAAACATAGGTTTCTAAGACTCATTTTAATAAGTTATAATGTATATAGCCAACATGATGTACTGGATAGGCTAATAGATTTAATCAGTTATAGTAAGTCATCACCCGTCCTTCGTGTCCAACAATCGAAGTTGAAATCGAAGTTTTCGCTCCAAAAATCGCTGAAAAGTAGTCTTACGTATATGCTACTATAAGATGAGATCATGGAAGCTGGTTAGAAAAAATATCACTCTCAGGTCCAAAAAGCGGGTTCCATATCTAAACACAAATATCTGAAAATAATCTATGGTTCTCTAACTTCCATTTAATCTAACAAATATAATTTGGTTGACGAAACCAGGTAATAAGAAACAAATTAAGTAAATAAAACAAAGTATATTGTTGATAATAATAATAGAATATCATAAAAGCTAACTGCTATTTAAGTTAGAATCTACTTTTTGCGATTTTATTATTTCTGAATACAATGCTTGATATTTCTGAATGCAGTTAAATAACAGTTCTGTTAAATTTGATTTTTTGCTTTGCTTATGAATATACTACAGAACAGATAGAAAACTATTCAACAAAAAGAAAGCATAAAATAACAAAAAGGTCTCAAAGTGTTTTCGATTACGCATCCGTCTAGCATTCATAAATACGGCGTCAAGCTGAACAGGCGACACCTCCCGAACAGCGCTCCTGGTAATCCTCGAGAGGACACAAGCCCCCCATGAATTCAATCAAAGAGTGTAGACCCATAACCTTCTCACTTCTAGAAGACCCTTCCATTGGAGGTGTGTCGGATGCGATGTCCATTTCGATGTCCGAGCACGTAAGGAATCTCCTAGCACTTGTTCTACTCTTGGCGATGAGGTAGAACCCCTCGCCGAACAGACACTCATACAAAGAGCCTCATTACCCTCTGCAGGGCCGCGAGTTATGTTCGAAATCTACCCTCGTAAAACTGGACCAGAGGGTCATCGGAATGGTCTCATCGGGTTTCAATCCCGGAACAGAGTGGCCCCCACCCACGCACACCAGCCTTACTCCGGGTTCGGTAATCGAGGCATTTATATGGATTAAAGATCTTCTCGGCCTGCCATTTTGGACTTATCTCCAGCATCCGATTTAAGTGTTTTCATTATGTGTTTCACAGGGAAGGCGGCGGAGGTTGGATGGATATTTCTCCTCGCCGAGGAAAAGAGGTGGGAGGAGTGAGGCGAGGGCCCTCCCTCTGTGTCTTCAGGTTTTTTATGACAATGGGTAAGGGGAACAGACGGAGTGACACGCATTTGCATCAAGGTTTATGCTCCTGTTTTCAGGTTCCCGGGACATCCGAGAATGGATGCTAGGCGGTGATAATTAATGTTGATGCAAGCCTCTGGAGGATGCTTATGGTTGATATGATGGCTCTTCTCAAGGATTTTGAGATGGAGGAATTCATAGAATAATAAATCAATAGCTCGGCATAGGGAGGAAAGGATAGTCATTGCTTAACTACTACTCTCATCAAGATTTGTGGACTCGCCATCTAGAAAGGGCTCCAATGATTGAGAAACAGGGATATGGTTAGGTTTTCTTTTGTTAGGAAATAACCTTATACAAGTCATTTCTTTCGAATCTCAATGTCTAAATTATTCTTCGGTTTTTTTCGAATTCGAATGCATATGCGAGATAGTTTATTTCACAGTTACTTTAAGGTTGTAATAGTTACTCTACCAGAATTTTTTTGTTTTTATTAGATTTTTCTTTTGATGGCTTTTCCAAAGAATATAATTTTTTATTATTATATTTTCAAATTAAAGGAAGAATCACTTGTTCACTTGTAGTTCATTATGCAATTTAGTTATTGTAAATAAGTAAATGTGGCATTTATATACATAAATTTATATAATAAGATCTCTTTTTTTTTAAAAAAAAAATTTGTGAATCATTACATAACATTTTCAAAAAATTCTAAGAATTTAAATTTTATTGATGTGTTATTCATCTAATTCGCTTAATTACTTTCAGTAACGCCAAAAGCAACTTGATTTAAAAATCTCATAACAATTTTTCTTAGCGTTATTAGAAATAATCAAATATTTTTGTTATTTCTTTATTTATTATTTTATTCATAAGTATTATTCTAGCTCCTTTTTTGTATAAGGAATACATGCATTTTAAATTAAGAACATATAACTTGCATTTTTTTATTAAATGTTTCACACAAGTTTTCATTTTAATACGTTTATTAAATAAATCACTTATTCCAATGGAATATTAACCCGTGTGAATAATAATAATAATATTTTAACTTATTACAAACATTTATAATATTTATTGATGCAGCAATTTTTACTTTAGTCCTTCAATTTCTTTCTTTAATAAAAGAAAAACAACGTATTCAACAATGCAAATATGCTTTTAGTTTTCAGTTTCAAAGAAAACCACCTTACTTCCAAGAATTTATTATTTAAATATATCGCGATTCATTCGGAAAACGAAGAATAGAATAAAATGGGGGAAAAAATTGAAAAAAAGAACAAATGAGCGATATTAAACGAAAATGGAGAGAAAAGGATTTTAAATAAAAAAAAGACCACAGCTAGACATAAAACATAAATAGAATGATAAAATATAATACTATCTATGGAATAACAGAGTTCTAAAACATCAATATATTTCGGATTGATTTCGAATATTTCATTTTCAATAGCCTTCCCGCGAGCCGTAACCGTAATAATAATAAAATTAAAAACTTCCCAATGATTTAATGGCAACAAGGAATGAATGAGGTGAGAGAGAAAAGGATTCCAAATTTATATTTCGAAACCGTTTGAGTTCGAGAGCGGATTCTGAAGTCGCGCGCGAAGCTCAGACAAAAGGCGGTTTCTCTTTCAGGACGAATTGACACTTTAATAAGATTTATGTTCGGAGTTCTTTTCCGAATCGAGGCGATATTTTCCCGGAGAATGCCCTTTTAAAAGACGGAATTCATTCTAATGCAATAAAGAAGAAGAAAAAGGAGAATTTTTGTAACTCCTTTCACCCCCCACTTGGCCGGGACAATTTTATTAACTGTTATCTGCCCGTGTTTAATTTGACAATGCTAAGAGGGGGGAGGAATAAGACGGCATGACCCCGCATTATGTTTTCTTTCACAGTAATAAATCCGTTTTTATTCAAACGTGTTTGTTAGGGATTGATGCGTATGTAAATAGCTTTATTTTCTTAGATTTTTCTTATTTTCTTTGCTTTCTTTTCTCCATTTAGTTGTACAGATTGGGAAAAGAATGAGCAATGATAAACGGAATTGACGGTCCTGTTTAAAATGACTTCTTTTTAAACCCTTTCATCAATGCTCTCTTTATTATTAATATTTTATCAGCTTGTTGCTTTGATGAATGGGTATTTCGAATAAAAAGGAGAAAATTGTTTGCATAAGCTGTTGGTAAAAAGGGAGAAAAATGAAAACAGAATTGCTACTAGTAAATGAATAGAAAAGGCTTTCATTTAAAGATATGCTAGTATTTGATGTCCTAATGAAAACTGCTTCATAATTTATAAGATGACTTTTTTTATTTACATTTGATCTTATAATTTTATTAAAAATAACTGTACATTATCCAAGATTCGGAAGGAGTGAATTTACACATATGATTAAAAACCCCAAATGATTATAATAATATACAAACTTTATGAGAATAATTATGCAGTAATACATTCAGACATATTTGTGCCAACATATATTATATATAGAAAATAATATACCATAATATGAAAAAAAAAAACGTGTACCGTTATGGATTGTTAAATTAGGACAAAACAAATAATTTCGAAAAATATAGTAAATGAGGGTAATAATCTCTTGAAAAATTGAAATTCCTATTATATATATATATA
>JAPDSC010040821.1:190186-229713 GCA_026290005.1 Latrodectus geometricus
ATAGATAGATAAGTAAAAGTAAATAAGTGAGTGTGTAATACTGTAAGTGCTTTTGATTGTTTTATCTATAAAATATTCCACAATAGGTGTAATTAATATAATATTAAAAAATTCTGTATTAAGCATATTTTTAATACTGCAAATTGTAGTCTACTTTCAGACAAATCTTCGAATTAAGGCATTCATTGCTTAATTCTTGCTTTGTTAGTTTTCATATTGGCATATATTTGTTAAAGATACAACAATTAAACTAAACATTATCAGTTAAGAAATCATAAAAAGTTAAAATGATGAATTCTTCAGTAATAATTTATTTTTAACAAATATTTTAGGTGCATTCCTTTTTTATAAATTGCAATTTGATTATCTGAACCAATTTTACTATATAAAAGACTACTAGCAATTCCATTTTTAATTTATTTTACGTTAATAAAGTTTACAAACATGTATTTATTTGCATATACATATATTTATTTTTAAATATATAATACGTTAAATATCTAAAAAGATAAATTAAATGTTTTTAAGGTGTAAAGATTTTTTTAAGTTTTCTTGTTATGATCTTAGACATTTTCGGCAATTTAACTACCATCATCACAATTTTTTTCTTGTTTAATGGGAAGAAAATCATGAAAGATATTAGAGCTAATTAAAAATCAATATTTCTGAATATATTATCACCTCTCGTAGGCGATTGGGCATAAGTGAAGGGCTCTTCAGAGCCCAAGAATACTTGGACACGCCCACTCGCTAGATAAAAGGAGCGATAAATCCAGGTGATGATTTACAACATAGACAGGTGTTAACACTCAACCACAAAATGCGTAGGATCTTCTTGAGAGGGAAAAAAGGAAGAAGAGGGAGAAGGTGAAGCCTAGTTTGATTAACGAGTTGGCAAGATAGAGAGACTTTCAAAAAGATCAGTGGGCTTTTTTACCACCAATTTCGCGAAACATTTCTTAAATAATTGAGGAGACTCATGAAATAGTTGTATTAAAATGTTTTCGATAGGGTATTTTCCTTGAAAATTTGAATATAATTAAAATAAAATTGTTAAATTTAGTTTTCTTAATCCATCAAAGGACTAGAGCAAATTAATTTTATTTTAAATAATTTGACATTTAATTCCTCTAACAATATTTCAGTTTGTAAAAAAATTAAGTCTTGCACATAAAAATACATGGTAAATTAATTTAACCATTTCAAGTTTTCAGTTTCTAGTAAAATGAATGTCTTGTGTGTGAAATTTATTTTTATTGTGAAATAGAGATGGCGTCTTCCTTGCATATGTATTTTTTCTCATTGTATTAGTTCATTTGCTTTTAATATGAAATAAAATTTGCTTTTAATATGAAATAAAATTATTGTTTTTAAAAAATTGTTTTTTAAAAAATTATTTAAAAACAATAATTTTTACATCCCATAGTTGATAGCTGATAAATTGAAAACTGTTGTTAGATTCCTGGAAAGCTTTTTATAAATAATGAGCTCATTCAGATGCCGAAAGAAGAAAATTCGGAAATATCTTAATCACCCCCCCCTCAGTAAGTTGACTTGGATTGAGCTCGAAATCTTTCACTTAAGAACATAATGAAACTACAGAATCATAGTAAATATAAAGCTACAACATAAAAAAAATGTTTATTTTATTAAAGTATTATAAAATAATAAAAAGTTGTGATTCAATTGTATCTTGTTTTGAAAAAGTATCATTTTCGTAACTGATTAATTACAGATATAATCTTAACTCTAACACTCACTTCAAAGAAGTTAACTTAAGGTTTTTTAATTAAAAATTCACATAACTCTCCATTGGTATAGTGTAAAAGCTTGAAAAGAAGCTCTTTATAATATGACATAAATACAATAATGCAAATGCACCAATCACAAATTATTGTTTCAAATTAGTTATCGCGTAAATATAACTGATTTTAATCTTTAAAATCAAAGAAAAATTAAACAAAAATAATTTAGTGATGTTTTTTTGCTTTTCATTTTTAATACATTAAAAAGTGAAACAAAACATAAATCACTGTTCGAATAGTAAACAGCGCAAACATTGTAATTACTTCAAGATATTAAACTTTCACATGCATTTCCTGTCTTTTCTTTAGCTATTAGTTGCATTTTATTACTTTAAAAACTAATGTTATATGTATTTTATTGCTGCGTTGCGTGCATATATAAGTTTCACATATTAAATCCTGTTTACAAAGTGCTAGATCTTCCGAGTTTTCGGTGAAATTAGAAATAATCACGAAAGAAAAAAATATATTGATGGAACTCACGATAACGTATTCATCGTAACCGTAATCGTGACGTTCCCGCAATAAAACACTGCATATACTCTATGAAATCGTATCTGATCACGATATGATTTGTAAACATTTCTAGCTACATTGTTTTTGTATGTTTTTGCAAAACGACTCTAACAGACCATTTGCAACAACATATGCAGTTCTTTGTCTTTGCTTAGCTTGCGATTAACTAGTAAAGCATTAGTGTTTAAATATCATAATTGGACTTCATATTTTAAATTGTGGTAATATATTCTTTACATATACATGTCAATGGTATTTTTACTTTTTAAAAGAAAACTATTAGAAACGTAGGAATTCAATATGAAAAATAAAGAATTTTTATTTGTTAGTATTTATTTTGTAAGGTAGCGTTTTTATTTTGTGTGAACACTCATAAAAAAATGAAAATGTCCTACCGTAAAACATTTTATTACGCAAGTAACACCTCATTGTGCCTTAAAGAAAGAAAGGAAAAAATTAATCTGATGTAAAATGAAAGAAAAAATTATTTTGAATTTCTGTCAAGAATCTAAGGAGGGTCATGTTATTAATACATCAGAATTAATGTAAATGGTTGGAAAAATAAATTTCGACTTTGATAAATATTAAAACAGACTATTAAATTCTCTTCCAAGCCTATCAACTAAAGAACTAATTTATTTTTCTGATTTTCATACTGATATATTTCTTCTATTTTAGCAAATTCATATCAGTTTTGACAGTTTGATTTAGTTATGGATGATTGTGTATATAAAGAAAAACATTTATTTCGGATAGGGGCTATGATTGCCAACCAAGTAAAGAAATTACTTTGATTATCTAAAAGATGGTTAGTTTAATCATGGCATAAATATTATTGCGTTATCAGTATTTAAGCAATTTTCTCATTTTCTGGGCCTAAATGTATCCGCTGATAGGATTTAAAAGTTAACAAGGAGAAATAGACTCAATTTCTTGATTGTGGTTCAAAGTTACAATACAACGTTTCCAGAGCATTTTAGAATATATTGGAAACATCACTGAGACTATTTAAGTTGTCTTAAAATTACTTCTAATAACCTAGTGCCCAACTATAATACAAAATAAATATACAAATTTAACTCTACATTGGGATTTGCGAAAATATTATACATGATTTTTCTTTTTAATGTACCATTAATGATGTAATTAAATGTGCTTGGATAATTTTTTAAATATTTAATTTTTTCTATATTTTTAAATAGTGTGCTGTTGATAATTTCAAATCTAATCTGATAAATGATAATTTCAATTTATACGAATTATTTTATATAAAGATTAATATTTTATACAGATTTCCAAAGCTCTTATGCTGAGAGTAAAACACAAACAAACAATTGAATGAAATAAATTATTATAAAAAACAGCGACTATAACAAACTGATAGAAAAAAGAACTCATTTTCTAGTCCGGAAGTTGCCGGGTTTGATACCTGACCCTTCTGAAGACAGTTTATAAAGAGGTTCACATCAATTCAATAATCCAATGATAATGCAGATTCAAATTTCATAACTTTTAATGTTTCTCCGCTAGTGTGGTTTGAAGGGTCAATGAGGATACTAGCTACCTCATCATTTGACTACTGAAAACTACGAGCTGATTGGCTGTGGTTAGTAGCTACAGTTGCCAGAAATGGACAGCCTGAAACGAATGCATTAAAACAAACAGGACAACACATCACAGAACAAGATATCATCCTTATATTCACGTCCTCAAGACGTTTGTATCAGCAGTATCAATTGTAACGAAATGCACGGATGGCTCTCAATAAAATTGTGTCTCTACACGTTTCTTTAATTAAGTTCTAATCATTAAATGTTTCTCAAAGGCATGCTGTCAATGTTACCATTTATTTTGCAACGCATGAGCCCGTTCAGGTCGCAGTTAGTCCTGCCTGTTATCTTAATTATCGGTTTGTTCTTTACCCCCCCTCCCCCTATCCACCCGCACGGAATACACGGCATGACTTAAACATCAATTGATTAAAACAATAGCACTAATTTCCCGTGTCCTCATTAAAGTACAATGTTGAGCGAGAAAATAGATAATTTTTACGGTTACGGTTATTATTCTAATGACTGAAAACATTAACAGCGCTTGGAAATGTTTTCGCAAAAATAGAATGGTTAGTTAATGGTTTTACAGGAGTGTTTTAAATGCTCTGATTGCAACTCTTGTGTTTGTGGCGTGAGGAAATAGCTAAATGATTCTTATTAGAATTTTTTTTTATGCTTGTATCTGAATAAGTTTAAAAATTCTTATGAAAAAAATGTGACATAGTTCTGTTAGAAAGACATTCATTTGGTTAATAATAGGTGTTGCTTGATTGACTTATGGATGGAAATAGATTTATGTATTTCTATGAACTTAGCATCATATTGCTAACTGTTTTTCCTTATTGTTAAATAAAAAATCTTAAAATGTAATTTACATGTTTATAACAAATTTACAACTTGTTTAAGTTGTTTAATTTGTAACTAATTATTCTAGTTGAATTTTTTCATGATTTATTTGTTAAAAAAATATTTGGTAAATAAAGGAATTTTTACCATATAAATTCACTTTAACAAATATGTAATATTTAATAACAATTACTAGTTTTTAATTTAAGTATAAAATTTATTTTTTTTAAAAAATGCTTTTAATACATTAAAAATTATAGGAAATTATTGTCAAATCACTTGAATATTTGAAATATGAACTACTTAATTCAAGTAATTGTTTTAATATATAATTTGCATGCATTGATTATATTTTTGTATGCTTTAAATTGCATTCTATATATTTTAAATATTATTTATATCATATATTTATACTTTCAAATATTCATTCGCAATTACTTAATGTAGTACAAGAACGCGCGTTCACTGCAATATAGACATACGGAAGTTGCTGAAAAAATTTAGCATTTCTTTTTTTATAAGTTTATAGTTTATCGTTGTGAGTAAAATTTTCATTATTAAAAAAATAAACTTTGTAAAAATATTGTAGTAAAAAAGATATTTTGAAACTGAATGGAGATTGAATGAACTGAAAATTTTCATTCATTTTCAAAATGTAGATTTTCAAATTTTGCTTCCCTTTTAAATTCATTAAAATTTAGGAAATAAATTGAAACAAAAAGTAAATACAAGATAAAATAAATTCAAAATATTTTTATTACTTTCACTAAAGTACAAAGCACATCTGAAGCTGCCATTAAAATAGTTGTTTTTATAATCACGATGATTTTAACTCTGAAAGGCAATCAAAGAGCGAAAGAAGAATTTATTTATTTTGAAAAAATAAATAAATAAAATAAAATAAAAAGCAAAACAAAATGTGATACAAGCTCTTGAAAACTTAAAAACACATTCAGAATTCTCTAGAAAATTAAGCAAATGATTATTACTATTCTCTTGAAATACCAATCGCAATTTTAAACGCTCAATTGAACAACAAATATGGAAACAAGTCTCTCCTGACAAACAGTTGATTGTTTGTCAAAATGTTTTACTTAACTGAAAATCAACAAACCATATTTTAAATGTTCTTAAGAGTTGTTATGCATGGCATGATGTCGATCGAAACGCTCAAGCGTGTCTAAGATGCTTTTGAGAAAAGAAGAAAAAGAAAAAAGAAGATTAGAAGATGTGTACAGCGGACAGTTTTAAGGTACAATGAGGAAATGAGTTTCACCATTACTGAATGAAATTCCTTTGGTGTAATTTCAAATTGATGGAAGAAAATAAATAAAGAAACAGAGATCTATTTGAAGAAAGTCATTATTAAACTTCCTTTTTTTCTTTTTGAATAAGCCTATTTAGGTGGGATTAGAGATTCGCGATGATAAACCAAACTACTACGCCTTAAGCTACTATGAGACCCAAATGTACAAAAAGTTTACTTAACATATTTTAGTTCGCATAAAACTTTTTACCTTTTTTACAAAAAATGCACTATTTTTGCTAGTTTATTAAAAGTATTTTGTTGATTTTCTATCTATTATATGTCCCACTTAATCATCGATCTATAATTCATAGGAAATTTACTGTCAGAAAACTTGTTTTATCATCTTAAATCTTAAAAAGGAATTGTTTTTTCCTTTTTAATTTATATTCTATCAGAAATTTTGTCATTTCATAAAGAACAAATGAATATAATGCAAACTTGATCTTATCAAAATAACACACATTTGAGATAAATTTTTTATTATACAAAATTTTACTTTTATTATAAATATAGCATAAAGAAATATTGCGTGAACCAATTTTTATTAAATTAATTGTTCTTTTAAACTTTTATTGTATTTTGAAGATTTTAAGAATAATTTAAAACTTAAATTTTGATTGCTTGTAAAAGATATAATTTTTTAACTGCTGAATATTTTACTAACAAAAATTATGAATTGTACATAACTAATAACGATTACGATATGAATAAGAATAACTAATAATGATTTTCATAATTTAATCAGCAAAGAATAAAACTAATGACTTGTTTTATCAGCAGATTTGCTTGAAAATAAATACCGTGTGAAAGAAGTTATATGTTTACAAGCAAAAAATATAATTTTATAACACTGTACTGACTGAATAATGATATAAGATCAATTGAATAATGATATAAGATCAATCATTGGTAGAAGTTTCTTCAATTTTTTAAAGGAGGCTTTTGATGATTTACTTAAAATTCTTTTTAAATGATAATAATTGTTAAGAAATATATCTTTAGTAAATTAAGAAAATAAAATGCAACTCAGATAATTACACAAATATTTAGTCCAATAGCTAAGTTCTTAGCTTTTCCTGTTAATGTCCATGTCTTTATCACCTGCTATCTTGTAAGATATCCAATCACATATTACGTCACTGTATTCTAACAATAAAATGCGAACAGCACTGCGTATCGAATCCTATAGTATTTTCAGACCGGACTACATTTCAGGAAACCAGACAGTATAACCACTTCTGCTTCTTTTGTACCAGAAACTGTTGAAATGTACCCTGGAGACAGATAACCACTAGTAAAGGAAGCGAGGGAAAAAAAAGATGGGGCGTGTCCTTGCCATCTCTTAAAGTAAAGAGCTTCGGACTATAGCCCCTTCATGCCATTGCCGGGGCTATTACAGTCATTCTCACCTTCTTCCGAAAACCTCTTTCGCAGCAGTTGCTGCTGAAGAAAGAGAGGCAATAATTTGATTTGGTCGGTCTACCCAATTTACGGCCCCCTCCTGGCCCTAATAAAAACCGCAACGGGCCCTGTGAAGGGGGCCATTAAATACCTGGAGAGCCAATGACTGCCGGGGCGTCGGGAGAAGGGATATTTGAAGAGTGTCACGGACTAAACTGATTGCAGAGAAAATGCCTTTCTGGCATTGGCCAATCACGGGTGCTTTATCTCAGGGTACGCGGGAACAAATTTTCCAACACATGTTACTCGGAATTTCGACGGCTTTCTTCTAATTTCCTTTTGTCTTCGATGGCTTAGTTCTCTCGAATAAGTTTCTTAGTTCTTTACTTTGGATTTTTCTTTCTTTTTCTTTAACTCTTTCTAATTAAAAAAGAGATATTGAATTGCTTTATTTTCCTTCATCTTTTTAGAGAATACTTTTCTTTCCTTTTCAATTGCTATTATTTTTATAAAAGCATATTTGATGTAAATACAACATATACTATTTGTTGAATTGCTTTATTACCTTGTATATTATGTAATCAAATTATTTTTTAAAAATTTCGTAAAAATACAAATGATATAAATTTTGTTCTTTAAGTAATATAATTATTAAATAATGTTTTTATTTTGATGAGGAATAGATATTTTGTTCACAATCTACATACAACATGAATTTTTTTAGTTGAAAAGAATGAATTCTTCATGAATGAATCAAAAGAATGAATTCGAATGCCCTTCCTTAGGTTATATGAATTCTTCAATATAACCTAAGGAAGGGCATTCGAGATTTTAAATTAGGTAAAGTCTTTATAGGAATTATAATAATTATATTTAATTATAACAAATAGAAACATAGAATTGAATTTGTGAATTATATTTTTATAAATTTAAAAATAATAGATTTTAATTACTTAAAGTGATTATTTAAAATTATTTAATTTAAAAAAAATATATATATTTTTTCCAAACCGAAAGTGCAAAGTGTAAATAATATAATAAAAAAGTAAGATAATTGTATTACATGTCTTGAATTGTATCTTTAACTGCTTGAGGAACAATAATATTCCATGGTTATTTTAATTTGACTACTTTTTCTTATTTTCAAACTCTTCGTCACTATTATCTTTCTCTTTATGCATAAACAAAGTCAAATTTCAAATTTTCTTGATAGAATATATTTCTTCGGAAAACATTCCATAAAGCTTAGCCGCAAATTCCAAGAGAAAGCTCCAAAAAGTAAAGACATGCATTCAAAGAACTTAAAGTGCCCTTAATTCCCGTCTTTCTCCATGCCTGGAAAGTGAGAAGAATCTTTAATTATTACCTCTTATGTGCTGAATGTGGCCCCAGGGGAGGTCAAAAATTAATTCTTACCCGAACGATTAAAGCGTAATCTGCGCCAGGCAGGCTATGTTTTTCTCTCGCCAAAACGCGAAGACAATGTGACGGACATAAACAACGACTCACCGGAATAACTGTGATTAGCTAATGATAAACGATAGCTTTTGCCTTTTCATCCTTAATTAAGCACGGTAAGGCGATGAAACAGGGTTTCCCAAAGAGAGTTTTCTTTGGCAAGGTAACTCTTGATTAATGGCAAAAGCAGACTTTGTCATAAATCCTCGCCAAGCCTTAAAAGAATAACCAACGCGCAAGTATTGATGTTCCTTTTATAGAGTCTAGTTATTGAAATAAAACTCCTTTAGTCTTTTACTCTTCACATTCATTTGTTGTGACTCTCCCGCCAAACAAAAGGGTCTTCTTCTTCGTCAATGTTGAGTAATGATCAATTCATCAACCAAGCTCCTGAATTGTGTTGTTTCAGGGCACTAGCATCGCAATATTCCACTCTACTATGCATACAGTGGTGAGATTTCTGGGAAACTTAGTTGGCGCTACCGTATTTTGCTTCTGGTTATTTGAAAATAACTTCTTACAATGTATAGACTTAATTATTTTGAGGGTAAGGGATTTATTTCCTTTTCTTCGGAGGGATTAAAGAGTGAAGATGGGGATCTTCAGCACTTCCTGCAGCTCGAGAGCTTTTAGAAGTATTTATTGTACTATTCAGTGTCGAGGTATTTAAGCACACGAAGAAAATATTTTAAAAGAGATTATTCCTCGATTTATATTTCAATATTTATTACTGCATTTCGTTGGGACTATTTTTATTTTTGTGAAACATTATAGTATAATTTTGTCTTCGAGGCAGCATCCGGGCAATTATTTGTTTATGAAAATACTACGTGATATTAATTTATACAGTTAAAGTGAAGAAAAAAGAAAATTGATATGTATAATTACAGAAATAAAAAGAGCGTATTAATTTATCGTTGTTTAGAATAAATTAATGATATTTTTTGGGGAAACAGTTCTTGTCAAACTTCTTCACAAGCATGACAGCTCCTTATAGGTTTTAAACACCCCAAAACTACGAGTCTTATTATTTTTTTGGGGGGAGGATTTTTTCAATTCTTAACTATTAAAACATTTTAGGTCTTTTTTAATGGTGTTTAAGCTCATCATTTTAAGTGTTTGATGGATATTTTATGATTATTTGAAATTTTCTTTATATATATAAGTTTATTTTATTTTTCTACTATGTCTAATGTTACTTCTAGTAACTCAACACTAATTGACATTTTTGATTCTGTTTTCTTTATAAATAATTTTGTTTTACATATATTTCCTTTCTCTTACTCATTTTTGACTTTATTTTATCCTTTCTTTTGACAAAGAATGCTTTAAAATCACCTGGTTTACAATTATAAAATAATTGTGTAGAAAGAAAAGAGTTAAAAGAGAGACATAATGACAGTAAGAGAAATTAAAAATGAAAGAAATGACGAACAAAATATTTTAAAATAAAAATATTTAAGGACTTAATATTTATTTTATTCGTGAAAAAAATGCTAGAAATTAATAATCTTAATAAAAAATATAGCTATGGAAGAGCCATTCAAAAGGGAATACTTCAGAAATAAAACCTCTAGCATTCTTTTTATGAAAGTACATAAATCCTTCAAAAAATAATCAAAATCGGTTGTTGCCACGACTGCGGTAGTTAAACAACAGATTTATACGTAACATACAACAGAGAAAATAAATAACATAAATGCGGAAACAACACGACCCGGGGTTAAGGAGTACGCAGCGAGTGTGGGTGTGTGTGTGAGCAAAAGTAAATATTACCGCACATGCAATTTGACGTAAATCAAAAGAACATTGTGATGTATTTAAAGAACTGAACAAAGGTTTGCCCTATTTTCAACAGTGAGACTCATTTTTTGAAACAATTCCCCGTCAATGGTAAGAAAATTGATTCTCCCCACAGAATATTTGAAGTTGTTTTGTAGCCGTAAAAGGCAATAGTAAAGGCATTTTTATTTGTGTCTTGTCTCGTGTGTATGTATATATGTATAAAAAGCGAATGTCTGATACGACCATAAATAACGCAGCGGGACAATGGTGCACGTGCCCGCCACTAGTGGTCTCCAATTTTCCCAAAAGAGCTGACCGCCCGCTCCCTTGTCTTCGCTGCTGCGAACGCAGCAAATAACGACTGCCCGTCGACCCACTCTTCCCGAAAAAGCTAATGGGGGTTAAAGAAACGCTCCCGAAATTTAAAACAAGGAATACAAAAGGTGATTTTGATTTCTTTTTCCACAGAAGTGGGCCTGATGACAAATGTCTGTAACCGTGCTCGACAATGGAGAGGAGTAGAAAAATGGACGACTTTCTGCTTTGGTCACGGTTCGCTGCTTTTGCGTTCTTCGCCATGAAAGTTTAAACATGTAATCTCTTTTGCTACACCCTTTCTTCCTCCTGTTTTTATTTATTTTGGTAACGCGTTATTGTTATTTTTGTAAAATGTTTTAAGCAAATATAACAAGAATAAAATAGAAATTAATTAAAATTGAATTTATTTTTCTAATTATGTGATATAACTTTTATATTAACTTTTTGAAAAACAATAAAAAATAATTTTTAAAGCTATTTTTTGATGATTAATAACTACAATCAAACGCTTTAAGCTTTAATTTTATCTAATTAACTGACATTTTAAATTATCAAATGATTTTTAATTTGAAATTTCAACAATCAACTTTTTTATAGATTATTGATCATGAGAATTATATTTTTCACCGATATACCTTTATCTGGCAAAATGATGAATACTTTGTGCAAATTGTATAAACTAATCATATGGTTAAAATTATTAATTCTCTGTTTATAATAGAAGGTTTTAACATTCGATTAATAATAACATACGTACACGTGTCATTAGTTTTGTTAAATTATTGATTATAATTATGTTTTAAAATAAACATAGTGAATTATATTTCATCCATTCAAATAGATGAGTATAATTTTATTTTTTTAATGTTCCTTAATCATTAATGTACTCTGTCAACCAGAATGAAATTGTTATTTTTAAAATACTTTGTGAACCAACTTTTGAAATTAAGGTTTTAGCAATGAGATAATCTAGATTTAAAAAGAGTGAAAGGATTGAACATCTTTTTACAAACATATGTTACTGCCCAATAGTTTCTTTGAATCGAGAACGTTATATAGCGTGTGGAAATCGTGTACTGCTTACATGAAAAATTCCGTTTTCAAAACTCCGACAGAAATTTTTTTTTATCCATTCTTTTATTGATGTTTCACTATCGATGTACCTTTTTTAGAATAGCTTACCTTTTCAAATGAACACAATGCGAGTACCATGTATAACAACTAAAAAGGATATCATACAAAGAGAAAAACTACTTTTTGTCAAACGCAACGCATTCATTTTACCAATCCCTGATTCTCATGACGGACTTATTGCACTAATAAGAGAATCAACAGGTGCAGTAGGAATTACACCAGTGAATTACAAGTGCTTTGATTGTACTAGACATCATTTCAAAGATATTGATTTTTATTATCATCGTGAAATAAAGAACTTATTGGGCAAAATCAGATAATTCCCTTGCTTAGGTATACATTGAATTTATTTGTTTGGAAATGTAATAATGCTTTTTGTGACAGATGAAGATATTTCTAAAATTTTCGTGATGCAGTACTTAGTTAGAACATTTTCTTTTTTTTTATTTTTGTATTGTAATAATTCTTTATCATAGATATAAATACAAAAGTTATACATTTGTAACAAAAAAAAGGTATCAGTTATTATGAAACATACAAAATTATACCATTCGCAAGTTGTCATTGCTTCTATTTAAATATCTCCTACCGTTATACCAATTACAGTCAGAAAAAAGTTTAAATTCTTTGTTACGTAGCTTTAACTTTTGAAAACTGAGTATAGTTTTTTTATGAAGGAAAGACACAATCTGATTGGTTTAAAAATGCTTTGATAGAATGAAAAATTATAGAGAATGTGAATTGTTAAGGTCTTTCAGGATCAACCAGATTAGCATTTTCCAATTTATTATCATCCAAATTTACAAGATCCTTCGGTATATTAATTTCAAGCTAACTACTAAATAAAAGTCAAATTCAAGCATAAAATCCTACTCTAAATTGTATAGAGAATGTTATTGTGAAAAAAAAGTTTTAATAAAGCAGATTATGGAATTTATTTTATTTGATGACAATTTGATGAATATAAGTATTTAGAAATTGTCCATCGCAGCCATCAATTGTATATATTTTTTTTTACATTATTTTAATTTTATGTTACATTTTGAATAAATATGATTGACTTTTCCTTAGATCTAATCATTTTAAGCAATTAAAAATTTTAGTACAATTATAGGATCAAAACTGACATCAATACAATGAGTAAATAATAAATAAAGAAAATTTGTTTTTAAAAGGCTAAGCAAATTCTTCCCATATTAAATTGACATTAACATCAATACCATGAGAGTGGTGTTAATAAATAATATTTACTAATATTCTTCAGTTTAAAGTAAATTAATATTATATAAACGACACGCTTTATTTTTCCATGTATTTTACACATTCTTGGTATTTTTTCCACTTACTTATGAGGATTTTGGAAAAAGCAATAAATATATGGTTCTTATTTGAGATAGGAATTATTAATAATCCAACTGAAAATCATTATGACACGTATGGCTTACAAAACACAAATAATGATAATGTTGCTTCTTCTTGTTTTCAGACTAGGTTCATTCTTAAAAGAAAAAAACATAATAGTTACGAAATCGGTGTTCTAGTGAAGAAAAATGTTGCAAAACACTTGAAGAGCAATGCTTACAACAATGCAGAATATGATAAAAGATTCACTGTCAAAACCATCCACTACTTTTTCACTGTTTCTTTTTTTCCTGGACATTTTTAATAATACCAGTTCAGATTGTCGAACCATATATTAGACAGGGAGAGTGTGAGTGGTGGCAAGAGAAAAAAGTATCAGAAATAAAACAAATCCGACAGAATTTAATAAATCGTTTTCCGTATCTTTTCCACGGCACGCGGACGTTCACGACCCTGGCAAAAGGAAAAACCCAAACGACTTTTTATCAGGGAAACTATTTTCATTTAGAGTAGGGGGTGGTGTGGGAGAGAGAGAGCATTGGTAATACTTTTAAATGAATGAAAGCCGAATATGGGGGTCGTCCAGAATTCGAGTCGGGGGTGCAGAAGCTGAAAGCTCAATAAGAGGTGCAGTGAAGAGCGAGATTAAGGGGTTTTGGGGGAAGGGAGGGGGACCGGTGGGGAAACAATAATGGGCTTATATCGCTTTTATTATTTCGTCAGAAAGAGGGGTAGACGGAAGTAGTGACTAAATCCCTTGGATTGAGAGGGAAGAGGGTTTTGGTTTAGGGGTTGAGTTGACTTTCGAGAGGGAGGGGGGAGCCCGTGATTGATTGGAAGAGGTTGGCGCGGCGGCGGTGGCTACCATTTCTTGCGCAAAGCGGAGGCGTGAAATAGGTACTCGATACCATAATTGGGAGGTATCAATTACGATTCGACAAATAACTCCCCTCCCACATCCATCATAGAGCACTGTTTGTTTAAGTTGATCTGACAATATTAAAAATGCTCGTGATTGATATATTTAAATAAGGATACCAAGAGATATCATAATTTTATGGTACTGTTTCATTTTTAGTGCCCAATTATTTAAACCTAGAAAAATATTTTTTTAAAATGTGACTTTATACATGTGCTTTATTTCTCAATGTTTATGTGTGACTGAAGTTTATAATAATTGGATGGAGCTCAGTTTAATAGCATCAGTTAGCATTTTTCTATCAAATTGAATAATTTCTTTGAATTTGAACTCGTCATGAATGTAACTAGAATTCACAAACATTCCAAGTTCACAAAATACTAAAATTCACTTTTAATTCTGTTAAAAAGGACTATAAAGATTTTTTTCATTATTTTTAAATTTCGCTTAAATTGTGTATTTAATTTTATATAAGTTGTATATAAAAAATATTATGTTTAAGTTGTAAGCATTCTGAAATATTAAGATGTATATTTTTAGAACTCTAAGTATATTGTTTTCAGTTATTCCTTAAAATATTATTTTCATATTTAGTTACGAATTACAAGAGTTAAATTATATTAATAGAAATAGTTTTGCTAATTTTTTTAACTTATATTATATAAAATAATTATACTGCTGAAAAAGATATTTTTATTGAATGAATTTGTTTGGTGAAGTAAGCTTAAAGCAACAATTCATGTATAATGTTTTGAAAAATAATTTATTTTTTTTTGATAGAATAGCTTAATGTAAATTTTATCATATAAGCACTCTATGTAAAATTGTTGAATAATTTTAAACATTTTTTTCAATTTAAATGTATATAGTTAACTGCCTTGTTAAAAAATTGTATTTTTATAACAGGTGAACATTATATAACAGTAAACTAATATTTGCATATCAATGATACGTATATAAAGGTGCACCGATTTTTTCGATTATTTTGATATTACTGAAATGAACACAATAATGTCAATATCTTTGCGACTAAACCTAAATTTCTAACCTAAATAATTTTCATTATTTAAATATATATTGCTACAGTCATGAAATTCGATTTTTCTAAAATACTATAACAAAATCCATGATGTAAAATTAACAATATATATTTGAAATTTAAAAATTACATCTAATGTTCTGAAGAATCCCCATTTGTATTTACACAGTCATGGTTTATGAAAGGAATATAAATTACAAACACCTACTAAATTTAATTTTTTCAAACTTTAAATATACAAGTTTAAATGCTATAATAATAAATAAAAGTTTAAATGCTTTTGAAATCTCAATGACATTACATTACTTTTCTCTGAAAAAATAAATTAAAATTTATTTTTCAGAGGAAGGTAATGTGATGACATCGAACAGTCTTCTGAAATCACCGTCGATATCTGTTGCCATTCAACAAAAGAATAAAAATATAAGCTTTCCTTCCATTAAGATATTCATTGTTAAATTTCGTTCGATAAAGTCACTTAATTCTTTGGACTTTAGAATGGAAAAAATTCCTTTGTTCGATATTTTGTGCAGCCATAAACACTCCATTCTTTTTCTCTATTTTGCAGGGTGAGCATTAACGCAAATTACCTTCAACCCCACGGGCTCTTTGACCACGTATGAGAACTAAAAAAGAAAAGAATTAAAGAAAAAACAAATGCAGAAATAGAAAAATTTCGGGCTATCTCCCACACAGAAATTATCGCTTTCTAACCTTTTTATTCCAAGTTCGAACAGAAATTCTCTTTGTATTTCCGTTCTTTATCTTCTCATCGTCTGCTTGCTTTGTTGCTCCATTCTCTTCACTTCATTTCTGTTGCATAAAAAAAATTCGCTTTATTATTTTCAATTTTTTTAAAGGTCGTATTCCTTTAATTCCAAAATAGCTGTCTTCTTCAGTTTGTTTTTTATTAGTAGGAGCACATTCCAAGGACCTCACTGCAACCGTACTTCCCAGCTGCCGTCACTACAGCTTAAAAACAAAACTCCATCCCCCTTTCCGATTTCAAAGGTGGGGAGAGGGGATGCTGTCCCTAAAACCACGTTTTCATAAAATATTTACGCAGTAGCGGCAGCGCCCCCAGGCCGCTTTGGCAGATAAATTAAGCCTCGCTGTACATTTAGCCGCTGATAACAGGCCTCTTCTTTTTCCCTTTCTCCCTTTAATTTTTTTTGTTTTATTTTATTATTAACATTTTTTCCCCTCGATTCTCACCTTCTTCTCAGTAAAAGCAGATTGAGACAAGAGACAGGGATGCAGATAGGAGGGAAAGTAAGGGAAAGAGAGGGAAAACAACAGAAAAGAAATGGAACCTTAGTATATTTTTATTTATGAAACAAAAGTCGCTTGTTTTGTGGATAAGTAAATATAAAACAGATTCCCTTTTCTCTATATTCTGTGTTTGTTTTTCTTAACCAAGGAATATTCTTTAGGTGTAAAAATCAGAAAAATTTGCATTCTCTTGAAATCCGTAATGTTTTGATCTCTTTTGTTTTGTGAGCATTTTTTAAAAAATGCGGATAAGCAAATACAGATTATGTGAGCATCGAGCCATTTATTATGGCCACTTGTTATATAATTTCATGCAATTGTGGCTTAAAGGAAAACTAATTTGGTAGAGGAATCAGTTTAATTTACATTGACCCCCAAACCCAATCATATCATCCTTTTGAGAAAGTCTATGTACATAAAATATCCGTAGAATTTAAAATAATATATATATATTTGAAAAAAAAACTCTTAAGACTCGAATGAAAACGCGTAAATTAGTATGTGATTAACTTCGCAATTTAATGCTATTGTAGTGCATTTTGTGAGCTTTAACATGTGTTTATTACGTTTCTTGCTGACTTTTTTAGGTAATCGGAATTATAAGTTTTATAAAGGAAATTCAAAAAAATTTCCTAATACTCATCTCCATAGATGTCTCGGTACCAATCAAAATATTCTTTTGTAGCTTATATGTAGGTAAAATTATATGTAGGTAATATTTCTATTTATTTTTTATTTAAGTTACATTTTTGATTTTCTATTGGCAGGGTCTATTTTAGGTCATTTATATACATTTTTATGTTTCACCATGATACAATGCTTTTTTTTTTATTCTTTCCAGTAATTCACTTTTGGGCATTTATGCTAGGTTAAATAAAAATGGTACCTCAGAGTTAGAATATATAGCAAATATTTAATCATGATAACTTTAGGAATATTGAGAAATCAAAAATCGAGAAATTTTTTTTTCTTTCATGTTAAAATAATGTATTTGGTACAGAAAAAAATTTATTGGTGATATCAATTGTAATGTAGATTTTTAAATATATTTTAAGAGATTTTTTAAATTTTACATTCTATTCCAATCGAAAATAAAAACTGTTTTTTTTTTGTGTACAAATTTAAAAGAATTTAAAGTTTCTTAAAATGTAAATTATCAAGTGGATAACATATTTTTATAATAATAGTACCATATATAAAGTGAAATTCTTGATAAAAATATTGAAATTTTTAAAAATTTATATGTTAATTATTTCACTATATTTATTTTAAGAAACTTAGGGATAATTTAAAGTCAAAATTGACCAACTTTTATATGTGAACGGATAAATTTTGAGGAAACTAACGCGGCAAAAACGTGCATTGTGATGCATTCTAAAAATCATATCAAAAATCCAAATATGTTTTTAGGAAGTGAGCGTCTTGAAGCAATTAATGGATAAAAATGTTATATGTATCATTTGTTATGAATATTTTGCTACTGTAACAACATAATTTGTGTATTATTCTATAAATCCATCACACAAAGAATACAATAAATTAGTTTTAAGCATGTATTAAAATTTCTCATATAGTAGGAATATTTAAATTTCAAATGTTGAAAAATAGTTTATTGGAATTACAATAAAAATATACTTTCATGAATTTACAAATATACAAATAAGTATGGTAATTGTTACAGCAATAAATTAGATAGGATTATATGTAAATAAAATTTTGTCAGAGAACTTTACATAAATAATGGATTGCACATATTATTTAAATGAAAAGAAATCTAGAGAAAATTGTCATTCTTTCTCTTTCACTATATTGTTATCATTGTCAAAAAAAGGGGAGGCTACATTTATATTCCATTGTTCAATATTATTAAAGTTAAACCTCTACCTGCTATCTGTTAAACTATAGCCTATGGTTCCAAGAGAGGCGAAAGTTAATACTCTATGTATATCGTCACAAAATATCTATATAGTATTTAAATTTATAGAGTTAAAACATTATATATTATAGTATGATAAAATTTCTCAATATCACCAAATTAAAACTCACAATAGCTAAAAGGTAGGATCACGCTGTTCGAAATAAAATATTGCAAGTTTGAATCCAGCCATTACTGTGCTAAGGAAAATGAGATTTCATTTCCTTTTTTTGCCCGTATATTGATCGAGATAATTGCTTAGGAATTTTCCTGGTTTCGCGTGAAAGTAGGTCAAAATCGCATTATTTATTCAATTTTAAAACATTTACAACTTTTATATTTCAATTAATACGTATAAATATCCCTCAAATGTTATCATTTATTTCATCACTCTTGTTTTAAACCTATTACATCATTCTTGTTTTAAACACTAGATTTAAACCACGTTTAACGTAAATAAATCTGAGCAGGGATGTATCTTGTTGTTGCATATATTTTACCTTTCTAATGAGCAAGTTTTAGACTTTTCAGCTTGTGAGCAATTTTATTGTACTTGGTGAAAGAAACTTTCACAGAAATTATGCTGAGGTAATGCCCTATTTTACGGGCACAATTGCAGGGGGAGGGCGGAAGAAGAAGACAGAAGTGTTGCTGATATAGATTGAATGGATAAGGAGAGTGTTGTCTTCCATCGAATGGGAGGATGGAACGAGGGGTTAAGCGACAGGATGGTTTCTTGAAGGCAGGAGAAGAAGGGGTACAATTACGTACACCCCCTGGAACAGAAGCAGCAGCGATGCAGGAAAAGCACAATAAAGGAGCTACAAAGGCTCCGAAACAAATCCAGCAATAAATAGTTAGGATTCTTGGAGTAATAATCGTACTAGGACGTGGGGGGGGGAGAGAATAGGAGGTTGGGGGAGAAGATAGAAAAAACAAGAAAGAGACGAAGAGGAAGAAGAAGTAAAATACGCGGGGATGAAGCATAAAAATAGAGCTGAAATATCGGAAAGGATGGTGAATGGGGAGGGAAGAAGCCCAAAATATGGATAAATCTTGAATATGAATTGGGTGGGGTAGGGGGTAAGCTAAGAATGAGAAGGTGTGGAGAGGGATTCGGAAATGTGACGTGAATGAGAAGGGGGTAAGTAGAACGTTCCCTTTTACTTCTTCGCGTGTGTTCGGCAGACTGACTTAAATCCGACTATGCCCTTCCACCTCCTCTCCACCCCTCTCTTCTCGGGAATCCTCCCCCTTTTTAAGAGAATCCCGGTTTCCTCCGGTGAACTGGCACCGGTTCCCGGATTGGCCGCGTTCCGACATTCGCTCATATGCATGCAAAATAACGGGGTACGTCCTATCCTCCCGTTCCCACTCCCGTAGCCCTTCTCTCGAGAGGGGGAGAAAGCAGAGGGAGGGGCGGAGGGAGTGTATATGCATTTGAAAGAGTCTCGTTTGAATTTATTCCATAAGCTAGGGGACAAAATTGAAATTCCGTTGTCGTATATATGTGAGATTCCTGGATGCCTTTCCTCTTTTCCATATTGCTCAGCTTTTCGCACTCGTCCATGCTCCTTCCCCACCCCCTCTAGCCAGAGTGCAGAAGAAGGGGATTTTTCGAACAGGGGCGCGCACCTTTACAAGGCACGCACAGCCCTACTCCTCATTCGATTTTTTTCGTACTTCCCATCCCCGAAGCCTCCTTCGCAAATAAAATTGACAGAAAAATAAGTGAATTCTCGGGCCAGAAGAGTGTATACCAAGTGATTGAGTGAAGCTATATGATTACGGGGTTGTGCCTAGACCCCTTTTTACCCCCGAAGGCTGTATATGTATATGCGTTAACACATATAACGGCAACTCTTTTTTTCACAAATAATAAAAATGCACAAAAAAAGAAGGAAAAAAAAATCCTGCGAAAGGGAAATTTTTTCGTATGATGGATATGTCGAGACGTGTCGAAAGATGATGTGAATTCGTTTCTTGAGCAGTTTTCTTTGCCACCTCTTTTCCCTCTTCCCAATATCGAGGGAAAAAATCTAAGTGCACAGTCGGCATCTCAAATTTGAGAACTAGAATCCTCATCCTGTACGGGGAGGTAGGACTTATGAAAATGTTCTTACTATTCTGGATTTAAGCCATTTCCCCCACTCCAAAAATATGTAAATAAGCCAAAAGTCATAGAGAAATATCTGAAGCTCCCTTAAAAAGTTAAAAAAGAATTATGTAAATTTATTCTAATTTTTTCATTGAAACTATAGTTAAAAATAGCTAACATCGTTGCATTAGACGACTGATTTGAAAAAGATTGAACATTTAGAAAAATAATGATCATATACTGAATTTCTTTTTTATTTCAGATTATTGAAATTAAAAAATATTGCAATGTATGTTTAACTAAAATGGCCGAGAAGATAGAATGCTCATTTAAATAAAAATCAAAATGGTTTGTTCCCATTTTGAATATTAGAACTGAGAAGTATCTAAGAATGTTTGAAGTTTCTTTAAAAGTAAAAACTCTAATTAATAGATTGCTATTTATAACTCGACTGACCACGTAAGAAAAAATTTCAGCTTATATATGAACTAATTATTGAAATATGTACACACACACATTAAGTTTACATTTTAATTTAAAGCATGGAGGAACACAATTGTAGCCAATTTGTTATATAATCCCACACTATCATAAAAAAAGACTAAGTTGAGTGCCCAGTATTTGCTGATGTGTTGTTGTATTTGTATTGCATCATTGCAATATAAACACAACAATACTTATTGAAGTAGTAACTTATTAACGATGATCAAAATTATGTTGCATTCAAAGTTTGAAATTAATATAAAAAAAAAAAAACTTAAACAACTTACAACACTTTTTCTATCTAGGGAATGCTTTTTTAACTAAATTTCTTTCTTGATGAGAAATTTAATTTGCGTAAACTAATTCACTTTGTTGTTAATTTTTTACCATTTAAAAATTTTAAACTGTATTTGAATAATATTATATTATTAATAAGTTTTGCTTTTTTTCCATAAAAAAATAAAATAAAATTGAGAGTCTGACAGTTTCAATTTATTTTTAAATATCCAACTAGATTTTATATGTTTAATATTTTGATTTCATAGATCATAGTTGTATAAAATACATAAATTTACATCCTATACCATTATATCTCATAATCTTTATTATTTTTATTATAAATTTATCTTTAAAGGAAATTATAAAAGTATAGTCTGAAAAAGGAAGTTTTTAAATTAATCAATTTAAAAACTTCCTTTTTCATTGTGATTAATATTAAAATTCCCTTTCCCACAAATCGTCAAGAAAAGTTTTTTGATGAACAAGGAGTTTTAAGAACTTCTAATTTCTAAAAATAAATCAATAAGAAAACTACAATGTTACTCCAATGAATAAAAATATCAGTTCAACTGCATATTTTTTCTGTTTCTATACAAAAAGTTTAAAAATTTAAATTTTTAATGTCATATTCAAAATTATGATCATAAAAATATAAGCAATTATCTTATTGTGAAATAGAGTTTTATTGTGAAATAATGATATATTAGTTGAGAATAAAAACTAATAAGCTAATTTATCATTCAAAGTACTTTGATAATAATCCAGCAAATAATAGAATAATTTTATTAATAATTTTATTTTGACGAAAATCAGAATCAAAAATAAAAATTGAATATTGTTAAGTTCATTCACTTAAATATTTATATTGCTTAAAGTTCATATTAAATGTAAAAAAAGAATATAATTCATTTGGAATTTCACATAAAACAAATTTTGTGATTCTCGCAACATTTACTGTAAAAATAATAAGATATCAAAAATACAGAATTATTTATTGTAATGCTAAGCATCAGTGCATATTTCAAGATGTTAT
The DNA here is from genome assembly GCA_026290005.1 of Latrodectus geometricus. Classification (NCBI taxonomy): domain Eukaryota; kingdom Metazoa; phylum Arthropoda; class Arachnida; order Araneae; family Theridiidae; genus Latrodectus; species Latrodectus geometricus. The sequence goes on from JAPDSC010040821.1 coordinate 212,712, forward strand.
GTAGAATTTTCTTTTATTTAATATATCTATAATAGTCTTTAATGAAAGCTACATTTCGGCGCATAGTTTAGCTATGCATTATTTTGTCTACTTTGAAAATGAACTTTGCAACTATAAATACGCATTTTTGGCAGTTTTACTTCAATTAAGTTCAACATCGAAATTCTAACAGCTACCTTTTGCATTGAAGCACACAGTAAAGTTGCATTATTTTGTACTGTAAGTAAAACTAATTCTGTATTTCAGTTTTAATTAGAATTTCATCATTACACAATTTTTTTAAGACAACTATGAAGTCATTTTAACTTTTGAAACTTTAAAATACGAAATTGCACTTATTGCAATGGAAAAAAATGCATTTTTTTAAAAAAAATTTACGAAAGATCCTGATGTTTGATAATATTCTTGCATAATAATATCTAAATATTAGGAATATTTTATCTAGTCTTACTACCAAGCGAGGTTTATACCAAACACATTTGCTCTTTTCTATTAAGTTAACATTTTCCCAAAATGCTAGGATTTAGTACAAATGCTGCAGTATATGTTACAAAATTAGAAGAATAAATGTATTAAAATTATAATATTTTTACGATTAAAATAGAATCTGTATATAATCACTTGAATTATTTTTCAGACTCATATTGAGAGGTTTTAAAATGCTTATGTCCCTTAGACATCAATTATTTTAAAATTTAAATGAAATAATTTCATAGATTTTGATAAAAGAAAATATAAAAATTCAATAAATAAATGGCTTCATTTCAAATTGCAAAACAAGAAGTTTTTGTGTTCAAGAATTAATGCAAAATATATTTCGAACATGATATAAAAATTCACAGCGAATAAAAACGAATAGTATTTAATAAAAAGATACACCGCCGCAGCTCTTTACAGTTTTATATCTCAAATCCTTGCCACCGGAGAGAGTCAGCCTCCTTACAGTTCGCAGCGCCCCCTGGAACCGGTGATAATTTTGCTAGAAGCGAGACTGTCAACGCCTGCCGAAATCACTGCCGATTTGGGAATTCAAAATTACCCTGATAACGAGTGCTTGGTCCTTTTCTCGCCTCATTCTGTAAAGTGAGGGGAAGGGGGTGGTTGATAGAGTGTTGGGGGTGGTTAGGAAAGGGGGGTTGCGACACACATATGTCGCCGGCAATCTTTCGAAGGCGAACCCCCCTTTTTTCCCTTTCTTTCAACGACATCCTGAGACGCGATTCGTCGGAATAAGAAGAAATAAAAAAATTAAACAAAAGAAGAAGAAAAAATGTAAAAGTGATAAAAACCTCTCGCGAGGCACGGTTTTGATTTGGAACATGCGCGCGCAGCATAGGTTAACTGTTTTTAGAAGGAGTCTTTCCCCATTTCCCTTTCTTGGCACTTTATTCAAACTGTTTTTCCCTCTTATTCCCCTTGAAAGGGGGATTTCTTTGGGAAAGCCAACCTCGTAACTTGTAGGGGGTCGAACATAAATGATACGATGACGAAAGTTACAATCATCGCTATATATATAATCTCTATTCAATTGATATTATAAATATTTCCTTTTGATTCAAAACCCCAGAAAATTAATTCCTCCAAAATTTATTTTCAGGTTTTCGATTAAGGAAACTACTTTTGTTTTCTTATTCTTCAATGCTTGCTTCTGATTTCAATATTTGAATAATATAATTAGAAGCGAATGGCTTATGGGGATTTTTATGCTCGAAATTAAAATGTATGTTTTTTTTTTTAAATCCTTAAAGACAATAGAAGTTAGTTATTTTTTGTCTTGTAACAAAACAATTAGGTATACAATCATTTATATTTGATAGTATCATTTTAAGCATACTTTAAATTTCCTTTAAATTATTTATTATTTCAAATTATTTTTACAGTAACTTCATAGCGACCAGGTATGTTCAAAAATCACTTGAGTTTAATTTGTTACTGTAGCAATTCATTCAGTTTCATGATTAATGAAAAATTATATCGTTATTAAACATTAAAAAAAGATTTCTGGAAATGACAATATAATAAAAATATAATTAGACTAAAAAAAAAACTAAAAAAAAAGTATAATAGACTTTACACTGATGAAAGTTACTGCTGATATTTTCTATATTTAACATCTGATATATTTTTATCTTTACTTATTTAATCATATTTTGTTTCTTAACTTTTACATATATTTCACTTTTTTAAAATACAGTTTAAAGCTATTTCACTTGCAAATTTTAAAAAAATAACTTTTCCTATTAAGTAAATTAAACTGTCCACGTAAAAATTTACATGGAATAAAACTACAATGTTATGTCTAATTTTTTACTCTTATAAGCACTTTTATTATTTTTGATTTAAATTTCAGATATTTTCATATTTTACCATTTACTACCAACAGAAAGTTAATCTCGTCTATAATACACTGCTGAAATCATATTATTTTTAAATTTAACTGAAATGTGTAAACTTAAAATTCATTTTATATATCTATGCACTGCAATTTTATATTCAGTTTATTATGGGATATTTAATATAATAAATTTCTTTAATATAATATAATATTTGATTTGTATTTTACAATTCCAACAATATAGTGTAATATCATTTTGTTGTTATTTCTGATTATTGAAATTATATTAAGGCTTACTCCATAAACTTTTCCCCATAGCAAAGTTGATTCATGATATTATAGCTTTTCTTTGTTTGTCACTTGATTTTTGGAGTAATTTTCAGTTTTCTGAGTTTTGAAATGCACTTTTTCTTCTTATGAAAATAAACAGTCTATAGAATATTTAAAATAAGAAGTCATTTTGCAGTGAAATAATACGTAAACAATATAAATTTATAGTAGTTATATATAAAATGCATTTTCATAAAAATATAGCTGTGCTTATTATAGTAATAAATTGATATTAAAGCGTAATTTTTAGATTCTGATAAAATTAGAAAATACTGAGATCAGCATTTTATTTATCATTATATTTATAATTAAAACTGTAAACAGGATTTGTAAATTAAAAAAAATTAATGACAATGTAGACATTGATAAAATAGTTAAGAAACTCAAATTCAAAAAAAAAATTTGATTTAGAAATAGTTTTTTTTCTTTCCGAGAGAAATTTCTTGCTTGCAAAATATTTAGTGTTGTTAAGTTATCAGGCCAACATTACAATAGTAGTGATAATTTCCTATTTAGCTTTCATAATTAATTTAAAATCAATAGCCCAATTTTCGATTGGATTTTAATATTGCCCCCCCCCTTTTATTTAAATAAAATAATGCAAGACAATACAGTTTTTTTTATTGGTCTAAGCACTTTCTTCATATCAGGATTTAATGTAAGCCAGTAGGTGTTTTGTAAAGATTTTTCTATAATTTTTGTTGATATTTCTAGAAAATGTAGGGGGAATTTTCTAACCATAACTAGTATTTTATAGCATTCACAGTTTTTACAAAAGGAAATTGGAGACTAATTTTGCCTTGCATTTTTGTTAACGATATTTAATTTCAAAACTGGAAGATGCTTTTAGAGATTGGTGTATTACTATGATTTATTGAATGTATTTTCATATTAATTTATATTGATTGTTAATTATTCACTAATAATATTAATTCGCAAAATTTTTCTTTGAATTTCATTTTAGTTAACTATTACGATGATAGTTAAACTTTATATAAAAAATTTTTATAATTATTATATTTTTTATTAGTATCATTATAATTATTTATAAAAATATAATAATATATATATATAATATAATTTTATTATTTATACAATAATATATATTATTATATTTTATAAATAACTATAATTTAAACATACACTTATTCTCTACGGAGAATGAATTTTGGTATGCTTCAAATTTGGGTCTACTAAACCAGTGCCTCATGCAGTATCGAACATTTGACCATTGAATAACAGCTAGGGATTCAATTTCTGAAAAAGATATAAAAATCAAAGCATTTATATCGCTATTAAAGCAATTTTAAAGAATTTTTAAATATCTTCTTGCTGAGTCTCTTGCGTATCCAAATACAGGCCTAATGTTGATCATCAAGAACGAATGTAGAATGCTTTACTAAAATGTTTCCTTTCAAATGCCTCATTTCTTATATCAAACTCAAAATCCGCCTTTTCTCTGTCAGGATTAAAAATCAAGTTTCAAGGATTCCATTAAAATTTCTCTAGCAAGGAGCTAGGAGACGACCCCTCATCGCCAAAGCACCGCATATTTATACATTCCCAGCTCGATTGTCGGCAGAATGAACAACGGTTTCATCCGCCGGTACCCGGAGAAGCGGATAAATTAAAGTCAGAAAACTCGGCAATGGTATCGAACGCAATTCGAGCAGTTTCTTGGAGTTAGAAGGGGGAAGCTTTATCCAGACTTTTCCTCTTCGTCTTTTATAATGCGTGTCGATATATATTCACCAGTGAAATCTTTTTTCCGACTCGGAAAATCAAATTCATTTTCTTTTATTTGTAGCATTGTTCCGCGGCAGACGTGGAAGAGCGAGCTATTTCGCCACGGTTGTAAATTTGCAGCAATCTTGCGCCAAGTCCCATGGATCTTGGAGTTGTTGGGAAGCGGCCATCTCTCCAGTGTTCCGGAGCTCTGAAGAGTAAACGTTCTACGTCCCCATAACTTTGTGGATGGCGGGTGGAAGTTTTATTAGCAGACCCGAGGGTTTGATGTCGGATTGATATCGAATTCTGTTCATGGCTTGAGCTAATTTTAGGGCCTGTCGAGTTACGACCTTTGACACCTTCAGCTAATAATAAAAGGACTAAAGTTTGATGATAAGGGCTCAGATAAACAAATATTTTAAAAAGCAATTTCAAAATATTCTTTCTCGGAACACTTATATTTATTGCAGCTGTCAGTTAATTAAAACTTCAGATTAAGCTTTATCAAAAAGATAAATATAAGCATACATAATTTAGTACTATAGCTACTTTTCTAGCAATTTGATTGTCAAGTTGATTGCTGTATTCTTAGCTTTTGGGGCTTCCGTTCAACAATGTGTTAATTTCGTAATCATCTCAGGGGCTTGGAGGCTTGTGATGATTCGCAATATTTTTTAAATCATAAGTACCTGTCGAATTTGTTCTCTGACAAATTCCTTGGTTTAAAAAAAATAGCCTTAGAGCAACAAGTCAATCTCAAAATATAAAAATAGTACTTGCAAGTTTCTACCTAATTTAAAATAAAACACAATTTTAATTTAAAATAAACATTGTGACTACAATGATCTAAATGTGTACTATTAAAATGAACACCATCAAATTAATAAGTCGCATGTGTATTATTGTAATGTACATAATGTGTATCAATAAATGCATAAATGTGTCTAATGTAAGAAGAATGTATTGAATAAGTTATTTGCTAAACGTGATGTTAAGATGTTTTTAATTGTAATTAATTTGATGATTACCGTATACATTTCCGAAAAGAAATATAAAATATTTTAACCCTTTTTTACAGTTGATTTACAGAGATTGGCTTATTCTTAGATTCTTTAAATTCACAAAAATAAGTAAATAATGAAAATAGAAACTTTTTATAAATAGAAACTATAATCCCTAAATATCACCAAACATAGAATCGTGTTTCAAATAATTTTTCTAAATAAGATTAAATTTTATTTTTCCATGATTTATTCAAATTTTTACGGCATGTTTCTTATGAACGAGATATTATCTGATGACCACATTCTACATTTCAGATTGCAGAAACATTACTAACTCAAATAAATACGAAATATTTAAATTTCATAATTATTTGAATTGGTAGTATTTCCGAAATTAAATAAGATATAAAGCAATAAGAATTTTTTCTAATATTTTGTAAAAAAATACTAATACTAATAATTCTATAAATACTAATAAAATAATGAAAATAATTTTATTAATATAAATATTAATAAAAAATACTAAGAATTTTTAAACAATAGAACTTCTAAGCCTCGAAGATCTAAATTACGTCTACTTAAAAAAGGAAACAAATTACTTAACACTTTCACTACTGCTATTTAGTTTTCAAATCGTAAAACTGCCATTTTTAATACTTTAAAAGATAAGCTAAAATATCTTTGTTTTCTTTATTTCAGTATCTTTTAAAAGAAATATAGATGCAGCTCTAAAAAGAGCGAACAACCAAATAAGTGGGTAGATCATCTTAAATTAAAGTTGATGTCTCTCCTCCCCTAGAGATTACCTCACTTGTCACGTAACTGACAAAACTTTTTTGTAGCCATTTAATATTCACACGCCCTTCGTCTGACTGACAAATCAGATAGAGCTTTCCCTTGATCTGCACTTTATTCTCGTCACAAAAGGGTGAAAACAGAGAAGAGCTGACACAGTTGCTCCAAATAAGATTTCCTCTTGAAAACATTGACGAGGGCTAAAAAAAAAAAAAGTGCAACGTGGATTAATCCTGTTTTCACAGATTTACCTTTAAACAAATTTCTGTATTACAACGATGTGTGTTTTCTCTTGATTGAAAGTTTTATCATTTGCCTCATACATACCCCAAATCTGTATATATATATATATATATATATATATATATATATATATAATTATATAATTCAAGGGATTATATATATACAGATTATATATATACTCTTCATAATAACATTGCAGAATTTATTATGTATCTTTCCGTTTATTCATTTATCTATAGTCAAATGAGGAAATGTAGAATAAGTTCAAAAAAAGGTTAACAAATGGGAAATACTATTTGATATTCAAGACTTAATTTTATACATTAAAATTTTATTTAAATCAAAATACTATGCACCTGTAAATCAAAAATATTAAGTTGAATCATATTGAGCTGAGTATATTAAGTTCACAACTATATTAACCACATTGAGTTGAATATATTGAACTACGTTATTTGATAAACCATGTATAACATTATTTTAATAAATTAATTTTTATGAAATATATAAATTTAAGTTGACAAAGTATAAATTTTAACATAGATAAAAATAAAAAAGGGGCTTCAAAGATATTAAATGATTTTAGTAAATCAAATGAAACATTTATCAAAAGTTGATATAATTTTTGAAAAGCATAGCATTCAATGTTTAAGTCAATGTCAATTGTCTTATTCACAATAATATAATTTTAATTTTGAAATAAAAATTTACAAGGGGAACATTTTTAATATTGTATTTTCATTCAGATAACATTTGAATGAAAATACAATATTGAAACTATATTCTTAAAAATCATAAAATATTTATTTTTTGTTATACGATTAATAGAACAATATAATAAATAAATTATTTAAGTATGGAGGAAAATAAATATTCAATACAAAATACTTTATAATGGATAAATAATAATCTTTAATAGTCATTAATTTTATCATAGATAATAGCTTTTTTTAGTGTGTTTCACATATTTATTTTAGTAGGTATTATAAAATATTTGTTAACATTTCTTGATAAATAAGTTTTTAAATTATTTTAAAAAATTTTCATGTCCATTTCTTATTAAAATATTTTTGATTATTTAATTTTCAATAATTATAACCCTTAAATTAAAATTAATGCGCTTATAGATTTGAAATTATATTAATAACTGCAGTCATACATAGGGTCACAGTTACAGCTAAGCGCGGCTGCCACGCGATTCATTTTTGCATGATAAACGCAACAAATATTGAGACAATTATGTAACTAGTGTCGTCTCGCTCCCTTTCGGCTTGGAACATGACAAGCCCAAACTGTTTTTACTCACAATAGCGTCGTAAAAGACAACCATTTAATGCGAATTCGCTCGGAACAAAAACCCATAACTCGGTATGTATTTCATGGCAGGACAGACGTAAAGTGGACTGGCAGCGTTTGCCAAGCCGTCGCGGCCATTTTCTTCTCTTCTGTTAAAGTTAATTGTGGTTGAGCCTGGGTAGTACCTTGGCTACTTCGGTTACAAAAGCTTTGTTGCCATAACGGTTGTAAATAATCTTTCTACTGAAACAAATGAAAATAAATTTTACCTCCAAGAAACGAAATAAAGAGAGAAAAAAAAAAAGAAAAAGTAAATCTTTTTGCTTTCTTAAGTCGTAACTCTGTGTAGTTTTCTGATTTCTTTTATTTTGTCCTTTTTGTGGAATTGAGAAGGAAAAAAACCCAAAAATTGCTTGTCTGTATTCGCGTGTTATGTCTCAAAATTGGAGATTTTGCGTCGTTTTCTTCCTATGTCTTTGTCTTTTGAGTACTGTCGTTTAGTTCAAAAAATTATTCCTCTATATTTTAGTTTCTCCAGCGGTCACCTTAAGCACCCCGAAAAATTTACTGCTTCTCATTTCAATTTATTCATTTTGCCCAACATGTTTCCTCGTAACTCTTTCATAAAATCCTCTAATGTTGTGCAATAGGTGTTTCAAAGTTTTATTATTTGAATGTATATATATATAACACCATACATCTTGAATATTTTATGCTTATTATTGAGCACTCTACTGTAAAAGAAACAGTAAATTAGCTGTAGTTATGTTTCATAGCATGCAAATGGCATTTATAGCTTATATTTGTTTTGTTCAGAGTTACTATGGTGAAATCTATTTCCACTGGTGTGTGTGAATGGTTACTGTAATTAATTAATTAAAATAAACTATCAAAAAATTAAATAAGTCTTTTAATCCAGTATTTATCTATATCTCAGTCTGAGATAATTACCTTGCAATTTTTAAAAAAGAAATATTGCTAGATTTTATATATTGGAACATATTCCTTGTGCTTCCCTCATTCATTCTCTTTTTATATGTATATATTGAATTGATACATTCATGATGTAAGCATAATCATTTTAAGCAAAATACTTCTTTTCTTTAATCTAAAAATTAGGTTGTAGTTCTTTTTTCTTCTAACTTATGAACCAACAAATCGTATAAATAAAGAATTTTTAAATATAAACTTTCTCTTCTTTTTAGAGATAATTATTTTTTTTTAAAAAATTTCTTAATATCATAAGATGAATTTTCTCAATGTGTCAAATTTATTTCAAAGAAATTGCTTTCACTATACTTTAAAACTTGCTTTTAAATAATTCTGTATGCTTTTAAGTTTTACATTTCCACTAATAAAAGGTGTCAAATTTCGTAACAAATTTATCCATTCAAGTAAGACTCGATAATAAGACTTTTTTAAGCTGATATTAAGAATTATTTTGAAAAAATATAAAATATATTTTGCTGTGTATTTAAATTTTATTGTCTTATATTTGAATTAATTCTTATATAAAAAATTTTACTGATTGTGTGTAATTGAGTGTAAAAAAATTAATGAATGTAAAAAGAAATTACTTTGTTATATTTAACTAGAAAAATCTTCTAAAGATCAACCCATTGTGCTAAAAATAGGTATAAAATCTTTTAAACAAATATGTTAGTTTTTTTTTTTATTATAAACAATGTATTTCAATTTTAGTTGCAAGATTTTTTTTATCCTTTTGGAAAACTATTTTTATACTTTTTTTGTACATAAGCCTTTCAACAAGTATCATGTTCATATCATTGCATAAAATATATTGAAAAATATTTCATATTTTTTAATAAACATATAAGAAGATTTTAAAACAACTATTTTAAAACTTATAAAAATTATAAAAAAATTTTGAAAATGATTTGATTCAATGAAAGTAATTTTTTTCCTTTCTTTTGACTTCACATTCAATGAAAATAAATTCTTAAATACATATTTAAAGATATTAACTGGTTATAAAAATTATGCGTTATTAATGGCATCACGAGTTATAGCTTACACACATATCTACATTAATCATTTATTCGATGCTGCGAATTCAATATATAATAATTATTTATATTTATTGATAAAAAATTTATGTTCCATGCATTGTGTTCAGTTAAAAAAAAATTGTAAATTTTTATCATGAACATAGCAGTCAAAACTCAATATCATCATTGAAATGAATGGAATGAAGTGAGCTTATAATTTAAGGAACAGTTATTAATAAATTGCTGAGAGAGAGAGAGAAGTTCGAAAGCAGCACTATCTATTTATAATACCACCACATTTTATAAGCCAGAATTTGGCATATTCTCAATATGTTAGCTGTTCAAATTTCATGATCATTATAACCAATCATCTTTTATTATATGATTATTATTCTTTGTATAGAAAAATATGTTTCACGTAACTCTTTCTATATTCCTTTAATTTTCATTTCTTTACTATGTTTAGGATTTTTCAATAATGATAACAGATTTTATGCTAAGCTTAATATCAAATTATATTGTTATTTTGAACTTTCAGTTATTTTATTTGAATTTCAATAAAATGTGAGTTTATATATTTACGTTTTATCAGAACTATGCAATATTGGCAATAATTGATGTCGTGAGCGTTATGACGTAAAAGATCTTACAGTTTTGAGTCAAACTCAATTTACGATCTCGGCAGCAGAGTTTGTTTCCTTATAAAATTTGCAAGATACACGTAAACTTCAATCAGCCTTATACAAACAATCGTCTTCAATTGAATTCAATTTCGAATTTTCTTCCTTTCTAGCTCAAAATTCATGCAACAATTTTCAAAATATTTAAGTAACACAATCAATTAACAATTGAGTACTTATTAAATAACATACTTTCTAATAAGGCTATAAGAATGCTAAAAAGCAAGCTAGTTTTATTTAAAAGTTTTTAACATTTAAATGTTTAAAATTAGTGGAATTTTTTTTAAAAAAATTACGAATGAATATTTCTATTATGTAAATGAAATAAAAATCGTTTCATTAATAAAAGGCTGAATGGTATAAATAATTATTTTATGTAAGTATTTCATGATTAAATTTACTCAACTAAAAGAACCTTTCTTGTAACTAAAAACAGTTTGTATAACACAAGAAAGAAATCTGTTAAACATTTAATTTTCTGTCTGAAAATGGTGTGATCACAGTGTAAGTTTACAAAGATAAACAGTTCTACCGTGTTTACATGGTTTCCCGTTTAGTACTGAATGAAACTCTAAGGAATTGTACCATAGTTTGTTAAACATTGGTTTTAGAAACGCTGCTGGAGAAATTGCTTTCTTTTCCAAACTTTTAAGTTAGGTAATTTATTAGGAAATAAAATTATTTTTAAGCAACTTTACATATTTGATTTAATTCAAAAGAGAGAGAGAGAGAGAGAAAGATTATCAAAACTAATTGTTAAAAAAATTTAATAAATTTAAGGCAGATTCTCCAATTTATAAACTAATTTTAAAAAAATTGATTTTTTTTAACAGGAAATTTATGTTGAAGAAATACATAATCATAAATTTACATATTATATAATCAGTGTTGATTAGATGAATTATAGTTATTGAATTGGGCTTCACGAAATGTATTCCATACATTTAATTAATTAAGTGATTTTTTAGCTTTTAAATTTAATATTTCTTTAATCAATAATTGTTCTGCGTAACTGATGAGAAACATGGTGATAAATATAAGAATTTGTTTATTAATAAAATAATGATTTACATAATTGATTTAATCAACGAAATATAATGATTTAAATCTAAAGCTCAGATAAAAAATATACATGATTGATATTATATATATATATATATAATCAATTTTGTCAAAGAGTCGTGAGCTTTAATTATTTTTACATATAATTAATTGTATAATTTATAATCAATCTCCTTAATAAATCTCGCAAAAGAAATATATATAAAGACACATATAAGAATCTACGTATTCAATTAGTGCTATAGATCTGATCAGCAAAATCCAGGCTGATTAAGATTAAGATCAATTGATCTGTTATGCATTCAGCAAAATCAGTCTGATTAAAGAATGGAAATAAATTTGATCGTAAATCTGTCTTTAGGATTTGATTATTCGATTTACATAAGAATAACAGACAAATTGCTCAATTTACATGTTAAAGGTGAATAATCAGAGGATTTGTTAGTGAGATTTGCGTAATAAATGGTCGATCGATGTAATAATTGATATGGTTGAAGAAACATGAAAACAAATATTATGATTTGATGTAATTATCATAGTGTTAAAATAATATAAATTTGATGATTATGTCAACTGATTATATTTTGTAAAATATTATTAGTTTTTGTGAGTTTATATCTCTTTGCCATTAAATAATCATGCAGTCAGTATACAAAGAAATTAATATTTTGAAAAATGTGATTTTTTTAAATTGTTAATTCATTATAATTTTCTATTGCGTTTCCAAAAATTAATTTTAATGGGATAAATTGTAGTAATAAATTTAAAGAGAGAAAATATTCTAAAACTAACTTTTTTTTAAAAACATTATAAAATATTTATATAAATTAAAATAATGCTTTATTAATTAAATTATTGGTTATATTTCTAATTTCAAAAGTTTTGTATTTATTTTATCTAATTTTTTTAGTGCTTGCATATACATAATAAGTATAGTCTTTATTTTCTTGAGGGAGTGCTTCAAAAATTAACTAATAGCCAAATGAGCTGTATGTGATGTTCTGTATTTATTAACTGAAACCTTATAATAACCACGATTTTATAATTTTATACGTAAAATGAATGTAAAAACATTAATTTTTTTCTTAATATTTTCTTTAAATAATGATAGATAAATATAAGAAGACTATATTAACAGTAAATTTGTCTATTTATATTGGGAGTTTTTGTTTGTCAACTTTGACTCATAAATGATTTGTAAAGAATGCTTTATGAAACGGGAATTCATAATTTAAACTTGTAGTACGGGGAAATTTCTAAGTATGACTAAGCCCAAGGATTCTCGGTAATCTTTCATACATGTCTGCTGTTAGGGGTAATGATAAGTTGAGTTGAAGTAAATGCTTGCCTTCAAAAAAATGACTCGTAATTTATTTCTGCTATAATTTTCTAAGGATTGATGTAGTAATATAAGTTCTGCACACACAAGCAAATAAAACGGATGCAATGGAACTTGATTATTATGTTCTAAGAGAATTTCTTTAGAAATATATTTATTGTAAAATGTAGTTTTCATTTGTTATTCTGAGAGTGCAGAATTTGCTCGGGGTAAAATGATTTAAATTTAGTTTTGCTCTCAAAACTTATTTTTATTAATTTTTGATTCAATTTGTAAAATGATGAAGCATTACATAATATATATAATCAAAATGACATATGAATTAAATGATGTGAGATCAAAATTATTTGTAAAAACCACCATGGCTCGTTTAAGAAAAGGCTCTGATAACATATAATGAGTTCGATTTTGGATTTATATGAATCTTGTCATGCTTATAGCTATGTATGTATGTTAAACTTGTTCTAACATTATTTTTTCAATGGTGAGACATTTAAAATGGTAGTTGGTAGTCATAGTGATGACCTCATAAATTGCACGAATCTAAAACTGTTACCCACTTCTCTAGAAATTCCATAGAAAGAAGATCTTAAATGAAGATGATGACTCACCATGTAATCTTCTTGCAATGTTAATAATCAAATATAAAGAATTAATAATTTATAAAGCTATTTTCACATTAATTAACTAATCGATGAATATTTTATGCACATAGTTCTAAAATAATTATATTATCTATTAAAACTCAGTGCATTAAATAATGATTAAAAGCAAAATAATTGGTTGTTTTTAAATAATAATTTCAATAACGAGTATTGATGAAAAGTGTTCAGTATTATCATATTTTTTCCTTTAATTTTGAATTATTTCTTATACTTAAAAGAAATTTTTTTCTTTCAAAGATGAGAAAAAATTTTTTCACAATACTTCCATTTGTTATAAAAAAATTTTTCTTATCTTTATTTAATTTAATCCTATAATTTAACACTGCGTTGTGAATGTCTTATAAAAGAAATTTGGTGAAGGGTTTTTACAATCCTTAGTGTTTTGTTTCTTATACTTTATCATAGATAGACGAGAACATTTACATGACACATAGACTTGAGCTTGGAAAATTATTCTCCAACATTAAATTTATCAGATCTTTACATAAAAGACACACAAAATTCATTTTGTGATTTAACAATGTAGAAATTTTAGTCACGAATTTTATATTTCATATCTCAGTTTTCTACCCTTTCGCAGTAGTTAATTTAAATCTTATAAATAAAACTTTTCTTATGCTTCTATTGATCTGTTTCATTAAAACTGGTCTGATCGATCTTATTATGGGATATGATCTATCGTTTTTTTTTTCTTGTACAATGCAAACTATTTCCAATTAATACTTAAAGTCATGAAAAATATAGATGTTTTACATAAAAGAATATTTTAGATGGTATTAATAAACCTTTTATGATACCAAAAGATAAAGGTTGTAAAAAGACTCTGGCCATTTATTATTCTGAATATAAGCATTGAAATCTTAAAGCATTAGTTAAACAGAAAAAAATAAACAATAAGTTAAAATACTTATATTTTATATGATTAATGTGTAAGCATATGTTAAAAAATAAATAATAGTACTTCGTATGTTTTTATATTTCTTAGACACTAAATAAATCATTCAATAAATCAAGAGTTAATCACATAAAATTTCATTCAAATGTAAATTTACTAATAATTTCGAATGTTTCATAATGTGTACAGAATTTATTGATGGAAAATTATTGAAGATTTACAACAATTATAATCATACATCAGGCAAATGGATTTAGTATATTACATGTAATGAATATTTTTAAATATTTTATTCCAAAACATAGGGAGTTCCAACAATTTGTGGATACGGTTCAAGCATCGAATATAGAATAATTTCACTTCATTTTATATTGTTAAGATCTATCAAACTATCTTTGGCAAAAGAAAAAAAAAAGTAGAGTGACAAACCAAATGCAAAATATTGGATGTTCCTTTATTATTGTTCTATTTTTGATTAGTGAATTATATTGTTATAAATTATTGAATTGTAATAAGGAAATATTTTAAGTAAACATTTTTTACGTATTCCTCGAAGCATTCAAATTTGGTAAGCTAAGAAAGAAAAAGACCTTTCTCATCTTTGAAACAGGGATGGCCACCATTGTGAGATGCCTATTATAAGGTTGTAATGGCCTGGTTGGTTACGGCATCGTTTTCTTTATCGGAAAGTAGTGAGTTCGAACCTCGACTTAATCTAAGATCCGTAGTGTTTACTAAAGGCGGTGGCAGATGTCTTAAATAAGTCTTGGTCGCAATGTCTTCCAAGTAAAATGATACCTCTGGTGGTATCATTTCACTTGCAAGTCAAGTATTCGGGAGTCTTCTGCTTGATCCCTGCTCCTAAATTACGATGACTTCCAACCGTCTGCTTCCATCTAACTGGTAGAGCCCAACTCAGAGCTAGGTACAAGGAGCTTGCTGCTGCAATAACAACATGCATTTTATATGGCCGTAGAGTGGGATGACAGTTTATCTAAGAAGATAGAAAAAGGATGTTGTTATCTTAAGTATCAATGATCAAAATTAAATATTATGAAATGATTGGCAGTGCTTATGTGCTTTAATTGGTAAAAACATAAAAATCAAAAACTTTACTAAAACATTCAATAAAATAGACAATTATATTAATTATAATTGAGTATAAATTTATTATTCAGTTTAATATTTTCTATGATTTTAAAACATAAATCACACACAGAATGTAAAATATATCACCCCATCCCATTCCCCACAGAGAAACTTACGAATACTTTCAGCAAAAAAAAGGATGTAGCCACCTGAATGTCCTAAAGGGTTGTAAGAGAATATTGACTTCAAACCAGACCACACAAGACTGTAAGAATCAAAATGTTCCGGGAACACACACAGAAATGAAACTGACTACGCCATTGTCGGCAACTGGTAAATGTGCTGTTTAGTATCTAATTGTTTCACTTCCTCTACACACACCCTTTCATGCCTCGGTTTTTAAGAGCTCAGTAATGCGCCAAATAAAATATTTATGAGGCGTGGCATTCAGGTTGAAGAGGATTCTTCAAGTTTAATGGTCAGGTGTGTCGTGAGAAAACGGGCTTTTAGAAAACCTTCCTGATGAAACCACTTCTCATCTTCTAAAGGAGGCGGTACCTTGAGCGAAACACCCACAGCGAAAGATATTTAGATCGTGTTGTGTGATTTCAAAATTCATTCAAAGAAACTTGTTCTCTTTTTTATTTATTTATTTTATTTTTTAAAGAAGCGTAACGATATTTCATAAAATGAATCAAATCGATTTTGAAACTTCTGTTAAAATTCTCTGAATCATTTACATTTATATCCAAACGTAAATTTGATCCCCAATTTCAAGCGTGAATATGGTGGCATATAGATTTTTTTTACATAATATAAATTAATGTGTGAAGTTTGATATTGTACCTCAAAATTTATTTTATTCATTTTGAAGTATTGTTTGAACCAAGTTCAGAGGTAAAAATTTACTTAAATTGCGAAAAAAATGCATTATTACACGTATTACAACTAAATGGATATTATTATCACTGAACTAACCTCCAGTTAGCCTATTAGCTTAAAAAAATGATGATTAAATATATTTTTGTGATTCTATACTAAGTACTAGTATTTAGATTTTAAAAGTTTGGTGCTATTTTGCTCCATTTATTAGAACTTTCGTACCATTAAATAAATGACTTGCAAATTTCACTAAGCTTATAATATTAATTTGATTATTTTAGTCTTTATATCAAGTAAAATATTTTAAAATAACAATAATCTGTATTAATTAAAAAAAATCTGTCTAAAATTGAAAAAAATTTAAACGATGAAATAAGCATTTCACATCATTCCATCAAAGCATAATTTTACTTTTAGGAGAAACGTAAATTTGATTTTATTTTTATAAATTCCTATATTTTCTTACACATTATTTAAATGCTCTATATTATTATATGCAAATCAGAATTAATTTGATAAAAGATACATATAATACAATTTAATGGAGGATTAATTAGTCATGTATAGTAAATACAAAGCAGTCAAGACACTATCATTTAAAAGTAAAATCGTCTCTCTCTCTCTCTCTCTCTCTCTCTCTATATATATAT
>JAPDSC010040821.1:229813-241516 GCA_026290005.1 Latrodectus geometricus
TATATATATATATATATATATATATATATATATATATATAGATAGATAGATAGATAGATAGATAGATAGATAGATTCACGCACACAGCTTGAAGTAAATTTTCCAACAGAACACAATTGAAATGACAATGCTATTAATTTCACAGATTTTGATATTTCGAACTGATATCACTGAACAATCTAGTAACAGCAAAATTTGCTAGATATGGGCTATGAATCGCATTTATTTGGCATTTTTATCGGCCAGAATACTCGCACTTTTTCTACTTTCACCCTTTTTTTTACCACCATATATGTATTTTTTGCGTCTAATGCGGCGATGATCAAACGACTCGTTCAAGCTCGTTGCTCGCCAGGAACATTCGTCGGTCTTTTGTTCAGTATTCCGCAACAAAAAAAAGATAAATAAATAAATAAATGAAATGAAAATAATAATATGAAATGGAGGTGATTTTCCTCTCACTCTTTTGTCATATTTTGACTGTTATCGTAAAATGGGGGTGAAAAGAACATCAAAGCTCTAACTTTTATATTATTTTTGCTCCGAGTACAGATGCATGACGCCGCGCAAAATTGATTGCCACGAAATAGGAGGGGAAAAAAAAAAAAAAAAAAAAAAAGCGCACACATTGAAGATGTTTACTTCTGTAACCGCGCTTTTATAAGTCTTTGAATATCATAATGACCATATATATACTTCTCAAATTTGGCATATTTACTTAAAAAAATAATTTTACAGCTGATACGCGAATTTAGATAAAAACAAAGGCGATAATAGGCTATGGATGCTTAAATTGTTTGAAATTTGTCTTTGGCAACCGTTTATAAATATGATATGTGAGCATTTCAATGCACTATTCACATTTAGAAATTTGGAAGAAATTGCAGCTTTAAAGCGCATTTTTTTAGTTGTTATTTGAATATATATCTCAAAAAACATATTAGTTTGTTTGATTTTTGGATTGAGCATACTTCGCTTTGGTTGTTTCATATTCAACGCGGAATAACAAACATCGTGGAGTATGTTATATCAGCATGTTTGCTTAGAAAATATTTTGTGTTTACATTTCAAGCGCAGTTTTGTCTGTTTTTTACTGCAATGCGTTTTGCTCAGTTAAAATAAACATGAATTAATCATTGCTTAAAAACAGAATAAATGACATATTATTACTCAGCATGCAAATTTAAAATGTTGCGATTATTTTTGTAGTGACAGCTAAAAAAACTGAATAAATAAATACAACTGTAAATAAGCATTGTATGGCTATGACTCAAATATTAAATTCGATGCCTATGAAATTGTATTATCAACTGCGGTCCAACTTAAACCTCAGTTAGGACGAAAAAAACTAAATTTAAATGTTAAGTCTCAATCTCAATTACAATTACAATTTTATTCAAAGTGAATATATTTTCGATTTAGTTTTAAGAACATCTGAATAAAGTGAATTAACATAAATATAAAATTTCTTTTCTTTTAAATTTAAAATTGATGCCAAAATTTTGTCGTTGAAATTTTCATTTGTGTGAGATACTGAAAGATTATGGTGAAAATGTGCTTTAGGTCCCCTATTTGGCGCGTTTTATAAATCGCCGGTGCCATGGCAAAAATTCTACTGCTATTTCAAAGTGAAACTTAATTAGCGACCAATGAAAAGGCTAAAATAAAAGAGTAATCAATGAGCATGCGCGAAAAAACGCTTGAAATTCGCGAGTTGGTGAAGTAGGGGACCTAAAGCACAAGTTAACCGAGATTATTGTTCGGTAAATTCATTCAGATTAAAATATCAATCATTCTTATATTCATTAGTTTCTGATTTTCCTTCCGATGGATATGGTTAGAATCTTACCATTCCATAGAAATAAATATGTATTCATATAGAAGTAATATAGAAGTAAATGTCACCATTGGTGGGGTGATCGTTCCTAAAGAGATTACCGAATATTTTTCGATACTATTATTCTATGCTATTGTCATTATTATACCTCATCGTGCAATTTTAGTGCGATTTAATTATGACCACTTTGAGACCGAGCCTGGAAAAAGGTCTGTTTTCTGCTATTTTTCTGTCTTTGTTTTTCTGCTATTTTTAATATTGAATTTCTTAGTCGTATTGAAATTTGAAGTTTCTAATTTGTTCATTTTTGTGACATTAGGCGAATGGCTTTGATCTGAAGGACAATTTAGAAGCATGGAGAAGTTTACCTTACGCAGCATCGATGTATTATCCTTATGATTCTGCAGCTTTGGCGGGTTATCCCTTTCCAAACGGGTAAGATATTTTTATATTTCATTAACAATTGGCCATTGAAGTTGTTAATAGTGTTAGAAATCAATTCATTTCTCGTAGAGATGTATGGAAAAATTATTTCCACCATCAAACTATTTTTTAAATTATACGTAAAATCATTCCACAATATGAAAATTACATAAAATTATTTTTTAATTTTTGTAAAATCTTTTTTAAATAAATTTCATTTGAAGAAATGAGCATGAAAAATTAATTCTTGCGCCAGTGAATGCGTAAAATGTCCATTCGTACGCAATAATACTAGCGAGAGTACTCACGTACTGACAGATTGCTCCTGACAAAGGATTGGAGGTGAATTTCATCGAAATAATTAATGGACAAGATCTGAAAATATTTATAAGAGGAAATTATTTACTTTCCTATAAGGAACTTTATACACTAAATTAACTTTATAATAAAATACTAATACACTTAAAAAGGAAATTATTGGCTTTTCATAAAATAAAGAATGATTGGCTTTACAATAACATTAATTTACAATGAATTTTTCTGTTAATATTAAATTCATCAAAATAAATGAATGAGAAAATTTATATATAAGTCTAAGTCTAGTAAGACAAAAAATAAATAAAATTCCGTAAGGATTTAAAAAAAAAATATTGAAATGTTGATTAACAATTTAATATATAAAACTTACGTCATATCAAATTAATGTAGTTATAGCTCATTTTTTCAATCATATCTTTATGTTATTAAAAACATTTTTATATGTTACATACTTTTTTTGGAATAAATAATAAAATGTGTACTCCAAGCAAAATATATTTTAAATAAAAATATATTCCATTGTTACAGTGTCCATAAATGTCATTAATGTACGCAAGATCTTTTTATAACAAACTTTTGCTCGTCCGTACAGTGGAACTATCAGTTGCTTTTAACTTATTGTAATCATATATTTTGCTCCAAATAAACTATAGGAAAAGAAAAGAAGGAAATATGCTTTTTTTTATTCTAAAAAATTTGAGTGAGATCCTACAGTCATAAGACATTATTTCGAATGCTTTTTTACGAATAATAACAAGCGTAAAATGGGAAAAATGCAAAAAAGCTAAATTATAAAGAAAAAGAACACGGAGAGCATTTTATCGTGATAATTGGATCAGATAAAAAAATGAAAATATCCTTTGCGTAATGCGCTTGTGGAAGCTGTAAGAAGGGGGGGGGATGGGGCAGGGAATTATACATGGTCTCCTCAAATCAAAAGGAGAAATGAGGTGGGTCTTCTAGAATCCCAGTGATCCTGATTCCATGAGAAATGGGAAAATATGCAAACCGGAGTGAACGGCTCAAGTAACTGGAAAAAGGCAAAAGCCCTCTTTACAAAAAACATTGAAAAAGAAAAATCCTAAGTAAAAAAAAATATTTCATAGAGGAAAAAAAGAAGGGGAAAAAGGGAGGAATAGAGGATTCAGTGGGTTGCGACCGTATAAAAACTCAGACCGAGTGATGCAGAAAATTCAAAGCGTTCCAACTTTGTTATTTATTATTTTATTTGATTTCTTTCCAGCTCTTTCCCCTTTTAGGCCCTATCCCATTATTGAGAGCCGTAACTGAGTGAAAAATTGGCGTATTGACTCGCGCGCCCCTCTGAATCTGACTACGCTCATTACGGACAATCCCTTTCTTGCGGGCGGCCAGGGCTTACTCGGCACCGCCCTCCCCGTGGAAGCCTTGTTCTTGGAGGCCGAGGATGTTTGTTCGACACGAAATCTATCAGCCCCCCATCCCCACAGCCCTTGCAACCGGTACCAGGGCTTATTCAAATGCCTTACTTGTGTCAGGTTTGGTCACATTCACCAATGGTGACTGATGTGGAAAAAAAAAGATACATTTTGTTTTGTTTTATTCAACTCCATCCTTGGCGTTATCTGTTTATATACCTCTTATATACATTCCTCTAAGCACAAACATTCCTGCAGTATGTATGCACGCACACTTTTGCACGTATTTCCTTGGCCCCGCAGCCACCCTTCTTTTGTACCGGGAATTTATTTATTTTTCCTTTTTTCGCCACAGCTATTTGCTTCTGAGTTTTTGCACTTTTCATTTGTATAGGGATTTTTTTTCCCTTTTTCCTCACCCGCATCTCGCATTTGTTGTTTTTCCTGCCTGGCTCTCTTTTTTCCCACTCCCCAGCGCTATATACATATCTATATATACTTATAGAGGTATGTTTGTATACATATAAATATATGTATAACCGCGCGTGCAGCTATGTTTTTTTTTCACTTCCCTAAAATTCCCTTTTTCTCTCACAAGCCGCCTGTTTTCATTTTCGGTGTTTTTGTATTTGAATGACAAAGTGGAAAGAAGAGAGAAATTTATTTTTTTTCTCCATTTTATTATTACTGCTATTTTTTTCTCTCTATGCGAAGGTTTTTGAAAATTTCTAGAGGGAATGTTTTGCATGCGTTTCGTGCAAGATGAAAAACGCTGAAGAAGTTTGGAATGGAGTATATATGTAACGCGAGATGGGGGTGGGGGAAAGAAATGTATAAAAAATCACCTACCAAATTTTAGATGAGAAAATGTGTTGGAGGGATAAAAAATAAAGAGAGACAGAGAGTAAATAGGAGGAATAGGAAAATATCACTTTCTGAAACCCAGATATTTTGGAAACCGTACCGTTCTCCTTAAGATTTTTTATTTTAATATTTTATTTTCAACCATTATGTTAAGCATCTCACTCTTTTTTTTCTTATTTCACTTCTTCTCGCTGAGAAAAACTGCCGCACTTTTTGTAAACGTAATCGGAAAAAGTTGCCGATGCATTTTTATTGTGTAGGACAAGTTTCCACTGTTTTTTTTCCTTACGAAAAAATAGAGAAATGGGGTTGCTGAAAGTGTTTTTTTGCAGTACTGCGTTACTTTCCTCTTCTAACCCCTGGTTCTGTTAGCGCATCGCATTGTTTTGGCAGATGAAGATATATTTTCGTACTTTTTAGGGGTGGAATGTACGAACTGAAAAAATTTACATGTGCCTGAATTCTGTTTCCTTAAAATAAATGAGAAAAATTTGTATATTCTTTTCGTTTTCTGTTGAATTTAGTTTTCAAGTTTTGTGTGTGCACGTGTAGTTAACAAGGGAGGAGAAAATGTAACTGAATCAATTTTTTTTGTAAAGTATATGCGCTGGTTGATTAAATAAAAATGCAGTTTTAAAATTCTTCTTGAAAATTCTTTTGACAGTCACCTTTTTTGAAAAGTAATGATTATTATCTTCGTGAATAGTTTGTGAAAGTTTAAGAATAATTAGGAAACTATACATTAAATAAAAAAATTTATTGTAAAAAATGACATGATGCTTATAATTTAAAAAGAAAAATGCTGACATGCAGTCATACTGTTTATTTCCTTTTTTCGTGATCCAGGTTTAGTTTTTATTTAAAGAGCTTAACTATGTTGATTTTATTAGCACAGTATACTGAATAGCACAAGAGCTGAAGGTTGATATAATGTCTTTAGAATGTTAACAAGTTGAGATGTAGTCCATTTTTTGTTCGTTGGCCTTTAAACTTAACAACTCAGGGGTTCGATTTTTATCTCGTGCGAGAATAAGAATCGAAGCTTGGAATACATAATAAATATTCTAGATTAATGTCTAATTGGTTTTTGTGTAGAAAAGATGTCCGTTGAACAACAAACAAGCCAAATTTCAGTGTTGATAATATATTGTTATTTGAGAGGAATTTTTATGGAAATGGTGTCAGGTATTAAAATGGAGGAAACCTGAAAACTCTCGATCTCGCGACAAATCTGCTTTTGAAAATTACAGCATTTTTCTATTAACAAGCAGAGGTTGGGATAAAACTCAGAATCATTCACTTTTAATAAAAGAGTGTTCATACTGCTGTGCCATTATGATTAAATGTATTTTGATGCATTTTAGAATTGTATCTCAGATCATAAATTCAGTTCTAAAGCTCTAGTGATTTGTAAATATGATGACAGAACACATAAAGATCATTTCATGGAACAAAGTTTTAATCAAGGAAAAAATTAAGGAAATTTCTATAATCATATTAAAATTAAAAGTGAATTACTGAAAAATAATCATATTTATAATAAATTGATAAAAAAATATTTTTTATGAATTTGTAATTTCTTTAGAAAATTTGAGCACTTTTTTATAATTCCAAAATGTTTCAATAGTTACATGCATCTTTAATTTCAATATTATATCAGATTCTCAATTACATTTTTTGGAAGTTTCTGTATGAAGAATGATATAGATTGTTAAAAAAAGATATCATTTTTTTTCTTCTAGAAAGTCCTTATAATTATTCTTTCAAAATTTTGTTTCGTTATTAGGTTTCCAAGTTTCATTGAATTAATCACAAGGCGTTTTTAAAGGATAATTTACTGACGTTGGGACATTGACTCAAATTGCAAATTAATAAACAAATTTATTTCCATATTATATGTAAAAAAAATAAAAGGGCATTATGCTTGAGAATCAATATGGTTAGTTTTTATGCAACAAACAGTTTGAGTAAAGTTTTAGTATTAGTTATTCTTTGAAAGGAAAAATAAAATATCATTTAAAATTAAATAAAAAAAGAACACTTTAAAAGTCATATAATATCAGATGATGTCTTCTTCAATGTAAATTTAATCCAATTTCTGGATCTTTATGTTGATATATACTTCAAAAACATCTCACAAGTTTTCTTACAACATTGTTGGAAGAAGTAATGAAGTAAGTAGTTAAGCATTGACTTGCTGATAAAATACAATTGATCCACTAAGTTGTATAAACAAAATAATTACTGTAAAATGTCATCAATATACCTGCGGGGTTTTCCGGATGTATAGTAACACATCAAATAGTGCTCGACGAAAGCAGAAATGGTATGGTACATTACTGATTGAAGCTAGGAGTTAAAATGAGAACTGAAAGTATACTGACCCATGAAAAATTTTACCTCATGGATAGTTTTTAGTTGGAAATAATGGGAAAAAATTTTTGGTGTATTAATTTAGATTATGCTGGTTTGATAACTTGAAATCAAAATGAATTTGCTTGTAATAATAATGCTTGATTATTGAAAAATGTAGAAAAAACATCTGCCAGTGTTTTTAGGAACATTTTGCAGATACTTTTTCAAAAATGAATTTCTCTGGTGAAAAAGAAGTCAAAGTAATATTTTCCCACCTGGATAAAACCTGTCACGCTTACAAAATGAATAATCCCTCCCTTCTGCCGAATTTCCAGGTGTCGCGACCTTTGAACAGCGAATCAAAGATTTTGATTCAAGCACGCGCGCGTGCTTTTGTCACGAATTTAGGTATATAATTTGTGTGTGCAGTGACCAATGTTAGCATTGATTGGTGGAGATAAAAACTATGTACGGCCTAAAACGCAAGCATTATTTTAAACATATGTGTAAAATGGTGCACAGAAGTATATATAAAAATATCAGCACGTGTCATAGTCACGTGAGCATACTGATTTCTCATCATTTCTATCAGTTGCAGCAATACGAGGTATCCATCTGCACTTTATGGTAAAGATAACTTATCAATGTTCGTTAAAATGAAAAACAAATATATCAGAGAGATTAAGTCACAGCAATTTTGCTACCATGCTGAAAAATTAATGTTTGAATTTGGATAACATTTTTCTTCTTGAGCAAACATAATTAACAGTTATTCATATATCAACCTCTAAACAAATTTAACTGGGAAAGCATATTCAATAAATATACCAAAATACTCTATCAATAGTATCAAGTTTTACAATATTTTTATTTATTCATTTCTGATTTAAGAAATAGGATATACATCACGAAACACTTTAAGAAACAGAGAATACTTCTACTTTAAGAAACAGAATACCGGTAATGTTAGTTTCTGTATCATTGACATAACGCAAATTTTTGTAACGCGTTTTACCACGCATGTTAAATTTGAGCTTAGAAGATTTCTAATTTTTCCTTTTTTGTTGATGAATATTGTTGATGAGTGAAAATTATAAATTAAAACATGCGTGGTTTGGTTAGTGAGAAAATTTACAATCTGAAAACTTAGCATATGATTAAATTCCAGCTTGCGTCACTTGGTTTAGATATGGATAATTTCTTATTCCTATTAAAACAATTCTTCTAATTTGATGAATATTTTTTCCCAAAGAACATATTTTAATGCTATTAAATTCTAATAAAACTTTCACTGTGAAAATGTTTGCATTTTGACAGATGTTGCAATGAAATTAGTTTCTTGTTCTGTATTATCGAATGATACTTGGCGTGCTTGAATAACCTTTGGTCTGTTTGTCTCGTGCCAACTTTATACCGCCAATTTTTTCGTACAAAACTCGCTTAGGTTCATAATTGCTCACAAGCTGTTCATTCAGCTTATTGTGAACATAAATACCACAAATTTTCATCAGGAGTTTTGACATGACCAGACTACTAAGCTCTGAATTATCGCGTTTGGTATGATACATGTTTAAAAATAGCCCTATTTAGTATTGATTTGCAATAGAATTATTATGTTTTCACATTGAAAACACCAACATGTTTTATACAACTGAAATGATGTCTCCATCTTCTGCAGTATTATTTATAATTTTAAGCTATTAGTAAATAAAATAAAATGTTAAATCAGACATTAATGATGCTACCTGAATAGTTGAACAGCATATTTCTACCTTGTGAAAATTTTTTAACTAAGTCCTAAAATGGGAAACAAATTGATAATAATATTTATAAGCAATGAACTTTCCATCTAGAGAATTATAATTAATTATTTGATATTAATACTAATGGAGTATTTTATTTCAAACAATTATATTATTTTACTTTTTTTCTGCAAAATTTTTATCCATTCTTAAATGTGTCATTCGGTTAAAACAATTTTATTTATTCATTCCCTTATTAGAATAATTTTACATTTTAGAATTTACTAACAGTTGATCGATTGTTGATATATTTATTGGTTATTAAGTTAAATTAAAGAAGGCTTATTCATCAAATATACCCCCTTCCATAACACATAGCTTTTGAGTTATAAAACACCTGCAACAAGAAATGGGTGCAAATAAATATAAAGGAATGAGAAATAGATGATACTTTTTGCCTTGTTCATTTTAAAGGTACTGTTAATAGGTTCTTTCTTTGAGTATTCAATAATTAAATAATTAATTCTATCATTTGAAAATTAATACTAATAATTTGTATACTTTATAAATTCCGAAATATCATTGTTGAAACGACTTGATAGAAATTTAGGTTGTAAGTGTTATTCATTTGAAGAAGCATTACAATAAATAAAAGTAAACATTTGAAACAAAATTTTCTTTAATTGAAAATAGGGTAAAACCTAAAACTGGTTACGATTTTTATTGAAAAAATATCTTCAGATTTTCTTTACGTCTCTTTCAGAAGGTTGTTTTGAAAATAAATTTGACAAAGAAATAAGAATTATTGAAAACTATGTTATATTTACTTATGAAGAATTATACCAATCACTTTGTAAAACACCTTGTGGCTAATTTTACGATTACGCCATTCTTGTTACGTATATAAAATAATTTATAATTTTAGAATTGTTATTTACTTAAAATATACTCACTATTTCACGTGGTTATTTCTATTCCTAAGATATGCTTTCGAATTTGATTACGATAAATTTTCCCCACAGGTATGGTGTTGATTTGAATGGAGCTCGACGCAAAAATGCCACTAGGGAGACGACAAGTACTTTGAAAGCATGGCTGAACGAGCACCGCAAGAACCCATACCCAACTAAGGGTGAGAAGATCATGCTGGCCATCATCACCAAGATGACCCTCACCCAAGTATCCACCTGGTTCGCTAACGCTCGCCGAAGGCTCAAGAAGGAGAACAAGATGACATGGTCCCCAAGGAACAGATGCGAAGACGACGATCTTGACGATCGAGATGATGCTGACCAGAGGATGAAGGAGTCTGACAGCAAGAGGGTGGACAAAGATTCAGATATGGATCGGAGGAGGGATGATCACCATCATCCAAGGCAAGGTAAGTCATGTTGATCAGTCAGTATTATTCTACAATTACATATAAATTTATGTATTGAATCTTAAGTTAAAACATTATTCAAAATTGCTTGCAGTGATTACAAATAACTTTTTATGAAATATAGATTTTTGATGTATAATATGAAGACTCATATTATCTTTTCTTTAGATTTCCTAAAAATATCTAAGATTTACTTTCAATCCTATAATTCAAAATAAATTTAATCACACTGGATATTATTATTTTGATTATAATATTTTTATCGAGTAACTAAATGTTTGAAAACATGGTAATGATTCTCATCTTTAATGTGGATGTATATTTTCTTAGGAATGCTTTGATCTGTTGGTTTCGATATACACATTATTAGCACTTTCAAATACATACTTAAAATTGCCATATGATAAAAAAATTAGAATTGATTATACAATCCTGTAAATATACATAACGGTTTCTGAAAACAGTAATGATTTTTATGTTTTGAACAGCTTTTAATTAATTTAGAAGATACGGAGAAATAAAAAAAATAAAAAAAATTAAGATAACTTTTTTTCTATTTCCAGAACTTTTTTTTTTCAAATTCCAGGTTGCGCACCCTTTTTATTCATGTTAAATCAAAAATAATTTATGGCACAAATTGATGATTTATATAATTTTATAACACAATATTTGAAATATTAATATTAGTATCAAATTTGGTGACAAGCAAATATAAATACTCTTAGAAAAAAATGACCATTTTATTTCTTGTCTTCTTTATAAATTTTATTTACTGTATCCTTAATTTCTATAGTAATATTTTGTAGACTTATATACGTCAATTGAATAACATACGATGGGTGAAATAATTTTATATAATTATTAAAAATAATAAAAAATAAACTAAAGGAATCAAATCAAGGAAAAGGGAAGGAAATCATTTTTCTTCTGGTGGTAAAGTTTCACTAAAGATAAATTCATACATATATACACGCACGCCCCCACACACACACCATAGTTTATATATATATATATATATATAAACAGACTGAACAACAGTGAACATTATTCAGTTAACAGTAGAGTTGTATCATTTGATATCCATTCTAACAAGCATTTTTAATAAAAAATGAATTAACGAGTTAATTTTTCTTTTTTTTTTCTTAATTTAATAATAATTTACTGTGATTTTCGAAAACTGATTGTTGATTAACTTTAATTTATTTTTGGTGTTACTCTTTCTACGAAATAATCATTTTTTGCTCCAGTTTGCAAAGAGAAACAGGGGGGATTTCATCCTTACATCTAATTGGAAAGTGGAGGATAATCCCTTCCACCAAGGTCCAATCCTCCGAGTTAGGTGTGATCTCTGTGTCCACAGATCAATTCCTTGAAGATCCATAACGA
>JAPDSC010040821.1:241526-268180 GCA_026290005.1 Latrodectus geometricus
AAAAAAAAGGGGCATACGGTGAAGGTGGGGACAGAATGTCACGTGACCCTTTCCCTCTCACTGTGAAAGCGATCTTTCCCCCCACCTTTTACGGGGTGGGTCATCTCTCTCCGGAGCTACGATTGGTTGCGGTGAAGGCACAGTCGCTGGGGCGAGATAGATTTTCCCGAAAGGCGAGCATGCATAGGATTATGCCGCTCAGCTATTTGAAAGCGTTGGAAGGAAGGGGATTATAACGAGCTGTACTCTCTAGCATCCTTTGCTCTTCCGCATCCTTTTCCCTCCCGAAAAGACTATTGACTTTATTGAATAGTCAATTTTCGGGTGTCTTTGAGGAGAGCGACCACAACATGGCGACCAGAGCGAAAGTTTTGCCCGTGCTATCTCTCTCTCTTCCCCTATTTATAATTTTTAAAACCACTAAAGAGAGAAGAATTCTTGCTTTCCTCGGATGAATATTTTAAAGGAGAGGGAGGAGAAAAGATCCTTTTGTGGGGGAGGACGTTGTTTGCGTTTTGAATATTGAGAAAAGCGAATCTGAAAGGAGACGAAACGGCGGAACTAAATATAGAAGAATTGATGGAAATTCTGTATTCATATATTTCATCTTCGCCTCTTTAGTGAATGTAAAGCACCGCCAATGTCCCTTGTTTAGCCGTATCTTTTCAAAATGATCTTGTGTGTTTCGAAAGCTTAATTAATATCTTTCATTTTACTGATACATTCCTTCTCAATGGACGAGCCGATGCCCGCATTAATGTAATTATTCTCACTTTTAATAGTAGTTGAAAAGTCATGTCAAAAAATACAAATAAATAATGCATTTCAATCAAATATATTTTATTTGCTTAAAGAATATATTATGATTTCGAAAAATGTTTAATTGAACTAAGGGAATTTTTGGGATTGTAAATTATTGAAATGCAAATTATCCAGTACTATGCTATAACCATAAAAAATTATTGTGAAATATGTAATAATATAACTACTTGACATTTGTTGCTTTTTTTTAAAGACACTAGTCAAAAATAATCATTTTTGAATATTAGTGGATAAACAAAATTATGAAAAAAAATGCTCCTATGTGAAAATAATGAGTAAAGTGCGTTTTCTTTCAAATTTGATTGTTCAAAGTTAATTATATATCCTTTTCATATTTCATAGAGGTTTGATATTTAAATAAGGCATTTCTTTTATCACGATGAATAAAAAACGTATTATGTGAAGTATGTATTAAAGAAATATATTTTCAACATGTTGTTTTATGTTTGCCATTTCCAATACAGTCGAAAAGTAAAGGGCAATACTGAATGTCCAGATTAAAAAATAAATCCTTATTTAAAGAGAAATTAGCATAAAAACGGGATGTACTTTGATATTAAAATGCTGAAAAGAATGTATTTTTATAAATCCTAAGAGTGGTGTACAGCAGTTTTAGTTCGAACTCCTATGACCATTTTAGAGAACAAGTGCTGAGAGAATTTATGTTATGTTCGTAAATCCCTCCCTCTTCCCTTTCATGTTATGAAATAAAAAAGGGCTGACCAATTCAAGTATTGACATTTAGATAGCACCTCAAATTTATAAAGCGCTTGTAATTAGTGGAACTAATTTTATTAATCAAACAGTATTTTAATTAGTAGATAACTAGTACAAATTGGACAAACTATATCTCAGTTATCAACAACATATAAACTATATGTATTTATTTTATTACACCATAAGTAATTATTTCTTAAATCAGAATATTCGAACGCTTATTGTGCGTCACTGTTTTTTTTTTTTTTTTCTAAAATTTCAAAAAAAATAAAAACAAAACGTGTTAAAACTGAATATATGACACTGTATGCTCTTTTTTGTTCACTAGAGATGATTAAATTAGGACAAAGTCTTTAAAATGGACTTCAATCCAAATAAAATTTTTCTCATGAAATGATGATTCGGACCCACGAACTGGTGATTTCAAATTCAAAAAAATAATTTTTACATATAGAAAAAGTTATATATACAATTTTATTTTTCTATATCCAAGAGTTATTTTTTATGGTAGCATAAAACCCAACCATCATGGTAGTAAGGTAGTGGTTAAAATTTTGTTTTGTAAATTACTGTAATGCAAATTTACATTAATTACTTTTACATTTAGTTTAAAGCAAAAAGTCTTACATTCTTTTTTATATTTCCTTAGAAATAGGACAAAGGTTGAAAAAGTACTCCAGTTCAAAATGATTATCAAAAGCGCGTTTCTATACAAGGGGAAACACATTCAACTCCTATTAGCGAATTTTCGCTCATTTACAGAGATAAATTCGATCATTGACATATCTCGAAAATTTTGAATTTTAGTATCTTTTAAAATACACTTGGGAATTTTTGGTTGAACATGAGTTGTTTCAATTTCATCGATTTTATTTATGTGATAGTAATTATGTTAAAATGAGCTCAAATTTATTTTGTTACAAGAAAAAAATTATAACCTGAAACATTACATTTCTATGGCCAAATAGTTTATTAAATTCTGTATAATAAATATGCTGAGAAGTTATACCATTACAGAGCAAAATATTAATCATTTTTCAAAATCATGTTTATTTCGCCCATATCAAAAGAAAATCAGCGATTTATTTTTACCCAGTATAAGAACTACATTTCTAAGTTTAATTTTTATAAGTTAATGCATAAAAAATGTTTATTGTGAATCAATTTTCAAGTCTGTGGTATTAAAGAGCCTCAAAGTATTCGCTTAGTAACTTTTGGGCGATAGAGCCAACACATTTGAATGATTTTTTTTAAATATGATATCAAAATGTATTTACATATGTATTATAATCAAGGGACTCAATAGTAATAATTCTTAGAACTATAGTAAGGAAAAGCTTCTGAGGAAGGCCCAGGCCCACAAAAGGGCTGTCGTGCCAATGCTGATGATAGTAAGGAAAGTAATTGATAAAATAATTAAAATGTATATAATATAAATTGTAAAACCTATTTTAATATACCGCAGGTTTCGTAATTAACTGCTTTAGTCACAGGCGTTATTAAAGATGAGTGCGTATAAGAAACAGAATATTTACCCAGAAATTGCACTTTGGGTTTGCTTAAGAAAAGAATACAGATAAATAAGATTGCATTTTTTTTAATATTTTGGAAGATTTATATACAGTGATGTGTGGGCGTTGGAATAAGTGATGTTTACAACACGATACACTTTTTCGCACATCCGTTTTGAGAAAGATATTAAAAAAAATGAAGCTCTAGTGATTTTTATATTTCCTGCTAGGTCTGTATGTGGGGCCGTAACGGTATTTTTTTTTACAGTGAATCTGTCAAAAGAAAGGTGGGAAGACTGTAAATTTAAGATTATAGATATTTTGACGTGCTTATTTGAGCTTAAAAATTGAAAAGCTAGACTTAGCACATTAAGGTTTTCTGCACCGCTTCATTTTATGATTAGGACGCACTCTTGGTACACTTGGCGAGATTTTATGGTCGAATACTTATTGGGTCATTGTGGGCTTTCATGTTCTGTTTTACACTGTTCGAAGAGATATTTATTATAACATATTTCGCGTTTTTAAGAAGTTTTAAGGATACTGCTGCCAATTTAATTTTGCGCGATGAAATTTTAAAGTAATTATATATATAATTAATTAAACGTTAAAATATGAAAGTATTTTAAAATTTTGCACTATATATTCGTATGTCATATTTTGTAGTTTCAAGGTACAAATAAATTCACTGAAGAAACATACTTCTAATAATATTACTTAATAAGGTACTCGTTAATTTTCATGGTTTTCAGTACCAAAAACATGGTATCCAAATTTTTATCACAATGATTTGACCAAATTAAATTACTGATGGTTGGCAAAAGAAAAGCAACCCTAATTAAATTTCCTCAATATTCAAATAGGATAAATTTCGTCTTATCATAATAATTTTTTTTAAATTTAAATTTATAAAAACATGTTTTCACTTGTTATCATAATAAAGAATTGAGAAAAAACTACAGTTTTCCAGAATTTATTACTTATCAAATAAATATGTATGTAAATAACCATAAAAATATGACAAATACCTGAAACCTGATGATAATTTGATTTTGTGTAAAAGAGTTGTAAAAAATAACTACCATTAATAAAATAACTAAATGAATAACACTTCTGGTTTATAAGTTTACTTGTCTTTTTTTACGGAATAAATATTATACAGTAGAAAATTATGGCCATAAGAAATTAATAATGTGAAAAAAATTATGCTAAATGTGTTATTAGATTAGTCAGACAAAATGCTAATTAGGTAAGCATTTTTTATTTTAGAAAAGGTCAGATAAACAGAAACTTCTATTTTATTCGTAATTTCATCGATTGCTATTACATACCTTTTACTATGTATGTTACTGTATGTTCACACACACAAAAATTATAAATGGATGCAAATTAAAAACTTCTGAATTTACATTCTTTTTGATGGACAATTGCATTATACCAGATTCAAAACTGCTTATATTATGGTAAACTGCTTATATTATGGCTTTAATGGTGTAGATATTGCTTTGAATTTCGATTTATAAAATATTGTTTTCGGAACTACATGAGAAATCCTCGCATTTACAATTCACTTGTCTAAATTGAATCTAATGCATTTAGATAATTGTCAAATGAATATTAAATGGTTGAGTAAAAGTATGCCTCTTGTATTCGAAATATGTATGTATACTCTTGTAAAGGAAATGCAAATAAAACAACAGATTTTCTCAAAATTAATGTTCTATAACTTATACAGTTGAAATATTTTACTATATTTATTATTTTACATCACAATTACTTTTTAATAAATAATAAGCAAATATTAAAGCTTCTTTATTAATAAATATAAGTTCATTTTTGAATAGGAAATATATTATTATTAATTATACTTTGTAATCATATTTAAGGTTCTGATGATGGCAAGATGGATTTTGTGGACGTCGATGATGATTGCAAGTCTTGCGCTTCAACAAGCACCGATGGCCACGTCATCACGAACAGTTCCGACAAAGAGAATTGTTCCCTCCTCAAGCCTCATCGAGTCCCCAGTCCCATATCAGATGCTTCCCTGGGCTCTGAGGATTCGGAGGAATCATCTCAGAATTCTTCAGTCCCTCACCCGGCCTCCACAGAGCTGCCCCAGCAAAGTCAGCAACAGAAGCCACGAATATGGTCCATCGTGGATACAGCTACTTCTACGCAAGGACCTAGTTCCTCGAACCTCCCACCCGGTGCTTCTTCCAGACTGAGCCCTCTGCAGAGGGCGGCCTACCTCAGCCCTTATCCTAAGCCGGCCTCGTGGTATGCCGGCACACTTGGCAACTTGAGCGTGGTGACCAGCGTCGGAGGAACTTTCCCTTTATCGGCAGTGTATTCTTGTCCGCCGATTGGTGGCGCCCCGGCAGGGTCTGCGCCGTCTTTGGTTGAATCTTCTGCAGTATCTTCGCTCAACAGGTTAAGGACAGCTGCAGCAGCATTTCCAACTGCTGCCACCCCAGGTGAACTGTCCCTCCACAAGGCAGCAGTGGCCGCTGCTGCAGTGACTGGATCATCTCCCCCACCCTCAGTGTTTAACTTGACCTCGAAGATGAACAGTGGTTCGCTGCATCATGACCAACAGCAACCTCACACTCCTGGTGCATCAAGATCTTCTTCGAGTGGCTCTGCTGCTGCCATTGCGGCCATGTCAAGCAGCTCTGCCAGCAGTGTCATCAGCAGTGGACCTTCTCAAGGCCGTGTATTGTCTTAATGCTATTTTAAATTCTGACTTCATTCGTTAAATGGCGTGGTGATGTGATACAATTTTTAAAGTTGTATACGAAATCCCATTGTTTAAAAAATAAATAAAAACTTTGGAAATTTCGATTCACTTGATGAAAAGTGATAGATCGTTATTTATGAAGAAGTAAATTAAGCTGGGAATTTAAACACAGTTATGAGAGAGATACACCTGATTCAATGATGAAAATATTTGTCTTAAAAGGTTCCTAATATCATAAATAAATATATTTGTTTTTAACGATTTTCTGTTGAACTGCTATAAGTTTCATTTCAATCTGTTTCGATCAAATACTGCTATACCTGTGTTTACATTGATTTTTTTATAAGTTCTTTGTCGAAACAATGTATGTGCAATTTTATTTTTTAGTTTAGACCATGACTTTTTTTGAAAAGGAGATATCTTAAAGAATTGACGACCAAATAATGGAAGCCCATAATAATGTGCCATTTTTTAAGCAAACGCTAAGTGAGAAACATGTGACTGAGTATAGCTCTCTCCAATGAAGTTGCAAGCCGAACACTTGATTAATGCCAATTTGTGTTATTCTTCTTTTATTGCTAAATAAAAAAATACATGGAATTTTAAACCCCTTAAATTTTGAGAAACACAGTTAAAATCAAATAGACATTATCTGTGTGGGAAAGAGTTTAACTCCTTGACTCTATTGACGAATCCGCCCCTAGATTTTCCAATTTGTTTCAATGATTTCTTTCATTTTTAGAAAATTGTTCACACCGTTAACACCGAAATTTTGACAGCAAATGATTATTTACAGAGAATTTAATCATTTATTGTTGGTCGAGAAAAGTACTAGTTCCTGAAGAACTCAGAGGTGATTGGAATTTCTATTCTAAGATCTAGCATTGCTTATATTACGCAGTGAAAGTTTTCATAACTGAAATTAAAACAAATAAACAAACACACCCAAACATCTTCCTATAGAAACTTTATTCATTTTCAGTGTGGTGGCGCTTTTGTAAACCAAAGCTTGTAAATAGTTGATATAAATAGATAAATATATGTGTACAAATGTTGTTTTTGAATCTGCTATATGAATGAAGATATGTGAGGAACTGAAAATTAATTTATTCCTTGGATTGTAAAATAATTGACTAGTGATAAGAGGATTTTGGAAACAATTTAAAAGGACCTTTCACATGCTATGTACGCCCCTGTATACTTTCTGTTACCCCATCCTTTTGGAGTTGCCATTTCTTTGTTGTCAATGACAAACTCTGTTTATGTAACAATAAAAGCAAAATGTTTCCTTTATTTTTATTTGTCTTTTTATTTTTTAAAACGTTAATTTGTTTGCTTAATATATATACTTATATAGGTATTATGATTTTCTTATTTCTGGAACATTCTACAATTTTAAAAACATTTCTTTTATTATGTCTATAACTATAAAAACTGAAATTTAGCTTCTTTTCTATTCTTTCATTCATGATTACATTTTTCTAGGATTATGGAAGTCATATACAATATCAAATATATACATACACAATTTTACATAATGCAATCACAATCATACCCTGTATTTGTCTATATATATATAATAAAAAATAGTGATTAATAGAAAAAGAAATTGTGAATAAAATCTCATAAGCAAGAAAAAAATATAAACTCAATTAAATTACATTCTTAATTGCATCAAATTTATTAAATTCTCATTAATGTTTCATAATAGTAATGAGATAAAATTATTATAGAAATAATACAATAAGTTAAATTTCTAAGCTGAATACTCTAAGATAAATTTGTGCAAAAAAGTATGAGATAAATAATTAACTGAAAGCAAAATATGGAAGCTACACACAAAATCTCAAACCTACTTCAATAACAATCAATGAAAAGGGAAAATACTAAAAAAATCAAATCTAGTACTTTTGAAAAATTTTTTACTTAGAATTTTGTGAGAATATTTTTAAGAAATAACTAAAATTTGAATTAAATATTGATATTATTTAAGAAATATTTATTTTAAGAAACTTGGATGATGCTAAAAAATGAAACGAAATTGCAAAATACGTACGCAAACCAACAAAAAATAGTTTATTAAATACACATTAAATATATATTTATTACATATTGTGTGTTATAAGATTTTCAATAAAAAATGTTTATTATGTCACTACAAAGATAATAAAATCGTGACTCTATTGATTTAAAACTAATTTTGAGATGCAATTGTTATAAAATAAGGATAAATTTTATTTTTACCTACTAAACGTGCCAAGATATTTATTTTATTTCAAGTTTATTTCAAGTCAACGCAAAATGTTTCACTAAAACAATTTTTTATATGAATAATTCTGCTAATTATTAATACTCTCAGGATTCTTTTTAGATTTAATTTTTTAATAATGGAATTTTTTACATAAGAGCTATTTCATTTGAAGAAAAAGTTTTTTATATAATAATTTAAGACTGTTTCTCTTTAACGTACATGGTTAAAACCTTGCATTTAATCTTTTTTATGGCTTTGATCATTATCAATTATAAAAGAATGATTTTTGGTTATTGAAAGCAACATAGTTTAAATTTACACTTATAAAATATTTATGTAAAAAATGTTTTATATTTATAAAATATATATCGTATCAAACACTATTTAAAACTGAATACTTTGTAAAAGAAATTAGTTCTGAAATTCAAGAATGAATTCTTAAAAACTGTAGCAAATATACATATAACATTTTTACCAATCATGAAATACTTGCATATAATAAATACGGCTTATTATGTTTTAAATATAAGAGAATTGGATGATAAATATAAGAAAATTAAGTAACAAATATGATTTTGTTGCTGTAGATCTGAACAACAGCAACAAAACTTTCGTCTTCTACTTCTGATGTTCGAATTGAGAACATCATTTGGTAGTTTGAAATCATTTTAAATAAAATCCAAAGTTTTTTCTTGGAAGCAATACAGTATATTAACTATTTACTAAATTACATTGAAAATTGTTTCAAGAAATTATTTATAACATGTAACCTTACATTTTTGTTAAAATTCCTCATTAGGATGCTTTGTACGCTATCTTACATTTAACAATTCAATGTCTGACCGATTCCTACCTTTGTCAAAGATTTTTGTAATGATTCAGAATCCATTTAAATTATTAGTCCCGATTGAAAAAGTTCTTACACTCAAGGCTACTTTTATACTAATCTAGATTTCCACATATATTTCAAAGAATTAAACTAAGAACGATTTTTAAGTTTCGAATAATAATCACTACTAGCTGTTTAGGCTAATCCTAAACAACTAAATAGAATTAGATATTACTTTAAACTTATGTGCTTTCTGCGTTATTTTATTAGTAATGATTTATTTAAAAATATTTTCCCGCATAGAGAAATATAATATAATTTAAAGATGATTAATGCTAAAAGGAAAGGGGAAAAAAGTAGATTTAATTCGAAGGAAAATACGAAAAATAATGTAGATTTTTCACTTTTGATTTAAAAAAGCCAATTTCAGTGACAATGAAGTAATGTAATACCCATTAAGAAACTATTATACCTGTAAAAAATATAAAAATATTATATCAAATTCATTGAACATAAATGTAATACTTAAGTTTATCAAATAATTTTTTGCTCTGAAGTTTAATGCATATAAACCACGATTTTGATTCTAACAATAAAACTCTTTTTTTTTAAATGATATTTTTATATTAATATGGAAAAAAAGAAAAGCCTTTAAATAGCAATAAGGAAAACCATCATTTCGCTTTCTTATTTTACATTCAGATATTTCTTATGTGAAAACCTTTTACACAATTTATTTAATCTTTCTAACATACATTTTAGCAGACAATTATAAGTATTATTATTGAAATAGTGAAATGTATTCAGTATAGAGAGACATTGAAATTTAATCCTAGAATGATTAACGTTACTTACATTCAAGAATCCTTTTCTTTAGTTCATTACAAAAATTTAAAACAAGATACATGTTAATTATATTAAAATGTAATACAAGTTAATTTTAGTTTATTTGCTGACATTTATTTTTTAAATAATTTACTTTACACACAATATACGTTTTATTCAAGTAAAAATATTTAAATTTGGATTCACAGTAGCTTGATCAAGCTGGTAGCATACGGTTAGTAGTTTGATTTTTCGTTCAACAATTTATGGGTTCAAATTCCGGCACTCGGGTATGGGTGTTTTTGTAGTGGTTCAGAATTAACTTTAAATCAGTTTTTGCACACGAGGGCTAGTTAGAACTGTTAGTCTCAGTCTAATTACCCTCTGTGTGCAAAAATTGGCCGTTAAGTGACAAGCAAACCAACAAATCTTTGTTCCATATTTGAGAAAAGCTTTGATCAGTGCTCAAATGATTGCTCGTTTTATGCTTGATACTCTCAAAGTTATTGTAATAAGACATTATTAAAACATTTTATAACCTCTGAAGTTCTTTTATTGTTTTGATGGGGAGCGAAAACTGTCTATTCATAAGCCTTCTTCGTCACTTATCCGTGTTGAAAAGCTACAAATCAATTGACTTTGTAAAAATAAATCACAGAAAAAAGAAAATCAGAAGCATATCACAATAACTGATAATATTTAAAAAAATTTAATTAAGAATATTCTTAACAAAGAATACAATTGTTAAAAAATAAATAACTTCCAAGCAAAGAAATAAGGAAGTACTCACAAGAAAAAGATTGATATATTATTTTACAGTGGAACACAAAAAATGGAATTTATTTTGTATTCCATGGAATATAATGACTAATTGAAAATTTAAAAGCTCAAGTTTATTGTAAATTCCCAAAATAAATACATGTGTAATCAAAATTAAATTAGAATAAATTAAATCGAAATTGAACCATGTCTTATTTTCAATTTACGGTTAGATTCTTGTTTGTTTATATTACATTGCAAACTATATAAATAGTTTGTGTACAATTATCGTATGCATTACATTACTAAGAAAAATTCTATTTTTTACTCAAATGAAGATATTTTTATAAACGTGTTGTGTAAATAACCACCACCATAAAATTTATACATACGTCATAGATACTGCTTTGAAATTCCTATTTATACTTGGATTATATTAAAGATATGTATATAGATACTGCTTTGAAAAACCTAATTTATGTCATATTGTTCTGACACTTTAGAGAATTCGTAAATTCGCAATGTTTATCTGAAGGTACTATTTTGTTGCAATTTACTTAATTTATGTTTATTTACATAATTCAAAATAGAATTCATAAAAACGCATCAAACAATCCACAAAAATATTTTTTAAGTTCCTTATCAAACATTTTGTGTTATATATACACTCACAAAACAAATGGTTTCAAGAAGCTTGTGTGAAGTTGAATTAAAAGTCTTTTTTTAGATTAAATGAAAAGTAAAACAGAAAAAAGGGTATGCATTTTTATTTTTATCTCAAAAGCACAAATAAATTTTAATAACTTCACAAGATAACACTGAATTTACATCCTAGTATTAATTAAATGATTTTTATCTATATTCTGTATACGGAGATACTTCTATCCAATGAAAAGTATAAAATAATTTCTAAATATGAAGTAATTTCATGGAACTATTTTGCTCTACATGTTGTATTTAGTTTTGCGTGATGAGTTGTGAGTCATAGTTAATCCTATTCACATACAAAAACACGATGGCGTCACAATTGGGGAAAGCAATGTCCATTCATGTCCTGGCAGAGTATTATATGAAATATTAATATCTGCCTTTTATTCATCCAACATTTTCTCCAAATGGGAAAGTAAAATAGATACTTTATTGTAAAGGATTATACACATTACTATCATGAAACTTAACATGACATAACTATAAATTTAACATTTTTTTAAAGAATATTTTTGAAATAATGTATTTTTTAAATGTTTTGGGTGTAAATTTTCAAAAGAAATATATAATGATTTATGCTTATTTTAAGACAAAGTATATTTCATAAATACTAAGATTCATTTTATTTTAAACGAAATCTCTCTCTTACTATCAACATTCAAACCGTTTCTATTCATATTGGTATTATTCTGTTTTAAAAGAATTGAAAATATTTTTGACGTTATTTTCTTAAAATTCTTTACTTTGTTAGGGAAATGGAAATTTCATTTACTCCATATCCTAAAAATTAAAAAAAAAGTTTAATAGCAAATAGGAAACAAAATATTTAAATAAATCATGTATCATGTAAAGCCGCTGAAAATCGGGAATTATGTTTATGATCCCGATACTGCAGCAGCCAACTACGTGTAATTTTGGAAATCTTGAAGATTTTTATGTTTTTGTATATTCTATTCTAATCATTTTATTCTAGTATACTATAATCTTTTGTAATTCTATATTACATATACGAGTACCTTATATATACAGTATATAAAGACAAAAATTGAACAGAATTTATTTTTCATATGATCACGAACATATAATATTATAATATCATTATATTCTGTTATTTCTATGTGCAATATGTTATACAAATTCTCTTCTGTCTGGATATTTTTTATTCGAATGCAATTCTATTGCATACATATATTCTCTTTAAAATATAGTAAATTGTTTTCTAAAATGACATTAATGCAGTTCTATCCTACATGTACACGTGATGTATATATAAATATACATAAGCCGGAATTTTATTTTCATACAATTATATTAAATTATATGAAATGAAAATGGGGAAAAAGAAATCCATGGGGAATGAAAAAATGGGGAAAAAGAAAACCATTATTTTCACGTGAACTTTATGTAACTTCTTTTGGATTCGCTTTGTAAAAAGGTTTAAAACAGTTTTCATGTAGATTTTTAGGTCTTGCGCGTTACTACTGCTGACTTGCGGTCAACTTCGACCATTTTTGATATTTTACAGACATTTTCGACGATGTTGTATCCACATGCGAGGAGCATCTCTAACATCAAAAATACCCGAACGGAATCGACGAAACAAAAATTGTACGTAACTGGTTGTTACAGTCTTATATAGGACGATAAACACCTTTCACAATTTTTGCCACCTGGCTATCTTTTTCGCCGTTACAAGAGAAAAACGAAAATGTATCGAATTTTCTGTTTGTTGTCTT
Organism: Latrodectus geometricus; assembly: GCA_026290005.1. Lineage (NCBI taxonomy): Eukaryota > Metazoa > Arthropoda > Arachnida > Araneae > Theridiidae > Latrodectus > Latrodectus geometricus. The sequence goes on from JAPDSC010040821.1 coordinate 254,425, forward strand.
CCATTTTTAAAACCTTGTACTCGTAACTGAATTAATCAAACAAAAAACCGCAAGAGGATATTTTAGTGTCAAATGTCAGCTTTCCAACGATCATAAATTTGAAATTGTTTGATATATACCTGACGAGATATCGATCACTACAGACGTCAACCGAAAAAATAATGGATTAATTTTTCCCCAAACTAATATACATATATATATATATAATTATGAATATTCTAGTCAAATATTTAATTTCATCAAAATTATTTATTCTTTTTAACCAACTAAAAAATAATCTTACACATCTTATTCGAAAATTCAAAAATAAAATTTCAGAAATCTTTTCCAGAATTTCAAATTTTCCTACATATGATTTCCTTGATAATTAACTTAATTCTTTCATAGCTTACTCGGATAGATTGTTAAACACAAAATATGAGATTTAAAATTTCGTGTATTATAAGAAATTTATCCACTGAGAAATTAACCACCTTTAAATTTCGCATAATTTCAAGTTTTCTTATTTGTGCAATTTAAAAACGAACTGAATCTGAAATAATCGACAAGAACGTAAACAAAACTACCTCGCCCTAATTTTGAAGACTGAATAAGTTTTATAATTAAATAAAGTTTTTGAAAAACCATTTTCTACGCGTTATTACTCTTGCCTCGATTTGTTTGTTATTTTCAAAACTGCAATCTTCTTCGTCTGTTCGTTTATTTTGGGTTGTTATCCGTATAATTATTGTGGAATGTGTTTGGATGGATTTTTTTTTTTTTATCTTTGCTCAATTGAAATTCAATTTTGATCTTATTTTGTTCAATTTCATTATAAAATGAATGTATAATATATACAGGATTTTAATGTATTTCTTTTCTATACAACAACTTAGGCGGTTGAAGGAAAAATTATGGGAATTCGAATTAAAATGAGTGCTGTTTCGGATGCTTAATTATGGTATTATTTCGGATAACTAATTTTTAGAGCTGTGTTGTTTTATCAAGGAAAGTTTTATTCGAGTTAAAAAAGCTTCGAAATTATTAGTATTAAGAATTTTAAATGTTGTTTTTAATACTTTAAACTCAAATTCAATTCTATTGAACATATTATTGAATTCAGAGAGGTTACATTTATTTTCGAAACTATTCCCTCAATTATAACTGAAGTAGGAACGTTTACTCATTATTCAAGTTTTAGAAATAATTTAAAGTTGTTCTTAATAAAAGTTAGTATTTTTTATAAATAATTTATTTCCTTTTTGTTACGATATTCTGATAGCTTTTCTTATTATTTTAATACTTTCTGCAATTATATTTCATTAGATTTGCAATATACTTTTGTTATGTCTGATTTCATGAAAGCTTATTACTGAAAAATTATTAAAATTAATTATACAATTTAAATAATAGCGTGCTTTTAATAAGCATTATATTATTTTCAACAATTTAAAATTGAAAATAATATAGCAACATATTATTTAATATACTAATATAAAATAATATTTTACTATACAAAATATATAGCAAAATTTTATTTTCAATTTTAAATTGCAGGTACTTTGACTAAAATTATTTCCTCTGTATATATATATGATCAAAAAGAAAGTCTTTATGGAAAGCATTAAATATAATGTATCGAAGATTCAGTTTTTGTAAATCAATAGACTTCATTGAAGTTTTCGAGATGCAGTGTTCACTTTGGGTCGGTCCATTGTTGTCAGAGATGTGACTGCTTCTTCAAAATTGCGTGCGTGAAAAAAAAAAAATTACGAGTTGGTCTTAACCCTTCTTTGCATAATGGTGGAAATTTCCATCATAACCTATAATGCCCAAAAATTATGTAAAAGAACAAGTTCACTTTAAGTTGATCGTGTTTGGATACCTTTTTAATGTCCATTGCATAAAAAGAAACATAGCTGTCAAAAATAAACAAGTGTCATTATCAGTGAAACGAGCTTAAAGTTGTTTCATTCCGCTGTTTGTTGTAGTTGCAATAAGCGTATGATTTCGTTTTATTATATTACAGTTTCTATTGCTAAAAAATTGAAAATGAGTGGAAGAAAGGTTTGTAACACGTGTTTCTGTTATTTTCCTCTTTTATTTCTATTTAGTACTAAGCTAATGATCTAACTTTGGATGATGATGGAGATTTTTAGCATATTGTTTTTTGCTAAATTTATACTATAAATATATACTAAGATTTTTTTTAACCATTTTTCCTTTAATTTTGAACATGAATTATATCAACTTGATTTATTTCACCAATAAAGAAAAAGTCATGCAAAGAAGGGTTAATTATTGATTTGAAACGAGCGATGAATCTTGCATTTCTAGTTTCCCCATACACGTCTGCCGGATCAAGTACTTGGGAATTTTCAGGGTTTTCTTCCTTGTAATCAGTAAATACAGTTCAATATCTGGGAAAAGTACTCTAGCAAGAAGCACAGATTTTTAAACAGCTTACAATAGCTTTTGTTTCCCTTACATACTTAAAAAAACCCATGAATAAAAAGTAATGAGTGATCTTGCAATATTACAAAGCACTATCTCTGCAATGTTCAAGTATACACAAGTTCAGTTAGATGGCCAAAAGGAAAAAAAAAATCATATGGAAAGCTGCTTTTTAAGTTCAATTATTTAAGATATTGCCTAAATTAAAATAAATGTTAACAACATATATTTTCAGCGAGTAAACATCGCTTTTACAGAAATGGTATGTGAACACTAAAAAAATGTTGATTTGTATTAAATAAATACGAATTGAAAGACTTGTGCATATTCCATTTGTAAAAAATTGGACAATATAAAATTTTTAGAAAATGCATTTACAATTTTGGTTTTAAAAAATCATTTTGTTAACAACGAGATTTTGAATCAATATTTATGCAAGAACTATGACTGTTATTTTTGTTTGGTTGATTTATCACTTTGCGGTGTCTAGTTATATGAAGAACTAACTGTTGGAACGGTTTTTCGCATTGATTTCGAACCATTACAATCACCTCTACCCGAATTAAGAATTGAATTTACGAACAATTGAATTGTAGGCCAGAATATTATCATTCAGATGACAGATCCACACCCTTAAATTCATATATGACCAAGTTATGTATTAACATTCAAATGTACAATATTATAAAAATTTTAACTACCATGGATAGTTTGAAGCATTTCGATATTTTTTGGAGAATATCAGTTTTTGAATATCTATCATTGAGATGTTTATTCATTATCCTATTCAATTTAAGGCAATATAAATATAATTAAGAATTTTCGTGGAAATCTGTTTTGAGTAATTTTTTTTCCTTTTCGCTTCGGCTGGCAGACACACTTTCTGAAAAGGTCAGTGGTGTCAAACAACGTACAAATTTCACCACAAAAAAATTAACTCTTAAAACCACAACGAGCTTTCAATCGATTCAGTGTTAAGGTCGGAAGGTGGCGGTGTGTATCGCTTTGTATGTAAAGTTCGTGACATGTATATAAAATCCGGATAGAGCGTGATCGGGACCCGCCGGAAGTTCCAGATGTGGGTCCGAACTCGATTCGACCCACGATGACGTGTTAAAGTCGCCGCACGCGACCCTCATTACATTTCTCGTAATTAGGAAATGTCTCACACAAGGTCGGATGCCCGGAACGATGTTTTCTTGTAGGTGGGCATACAATTCAAAGGTAACATGCCGTGGGATCAATCACGAAAGGATACCGCCGAATTATTGTTGTTCAGGAAGCTTTCGATCCGCTTGTTTGACTTTTCATTAACCCATAAAAGCGATCACTTTTAATGCCGCTACCGGCGAAGCTATACTTTAGTATATGTTTACACTTACCAACCATTGATTCATAACAATAATACTTTTTAAATAATAACAAAATCCAGTATGCTATTATACACATAATTTCTTGTTTATATTTTTCTTTACCAAAAAGTTAAATTTTTGAGGTAAATAAATAAATAAAGTTTAATATTTCTATGAGTATCATGTCTTTTATTAAAGCATAAAAATAAATCAGGAAACGACAAATATATAATATATGCTCAAAATACTTTAAAATAACTTCCAGTGATTTGGTTATCAATTATGTGATTAAATTACTCCTTTAGAAATAATTTCCTTTAAATATTTGTAATTACTTAATTTTACTAGCTTACCATATCTAAGAAATTCAAATTCAACTACTATTATGCTACTGGAATTTGTTTATTTTGCTTCGCATGTCTTGATGAGAGCTTGGTAAATTCTCAGTTTCTTTCCTTTTGACAATGGATATTATCGACTATAAATAAAACGTTTGCTTGAGAAATAATATGTCTCTTAGCTCATAATATCTTTCAACATCTTTCAGCAGTTATGCTGACACTTATGCGGTGTTATGTTGCTTAATTATTTAGTAAGTGAAAAAATCCTTTACATTTAGAAACTTGCAAATAATAAAATACCAGATAGTGCATCAATTCTATTTTCTGAAACATTTCTCTAGGAATCTAGCTGGAATTGTGTCCTCCCTCCCCAATGGCGTCTCCTGATAAACGTTATCCTGAAAGTGTGACGAAAGGGAAAATCGCAGGGATGGGCGAGAAGACAAGAGGGACTATGCCTCTGCATCGTCAATCCTGGAGGATTGAAGTTGGCGGAAGAGCCCATCGGAAACATTAAAAACCCATCGTCTCCCGCGTCCAGGGGGTTTTCTGTTTTGCTTCGAGAGCCAGAAAACAGAAAAAGAAAACAAGCGGTAAAGCATGGTTTCGGATCGCCCATCCATATTCAATGAAGCGAGAGCAACACGATAGAGTGAAAATGAGAACTAGATAGGATGAAGAAAAAGGGGAAAAAAAACAGCGAAGGTTCTTCCTAGGCGTCGACAGATTGGTGCAAAAGCCTCCCTGGGTCTTCCTTAATGTCCTCCCGAAATGACACTTTGGAACCCAATCCTGTAATAGTGAGTAGGGAAAAGCACTTGCTTCTCCACTTTTTTTAGGGATGAAATATCCCCTACAGTTTAATGGCATTGCCAAGGCTGAGGGAAGATGTAAGTAGCGCCTATGGAAAGTGGTCGAGTTTTGTGGCGTTGACGTTTCCTTCCGCAGAAGAGAGTTCAATAATTTGGAATGGAATGTCGCGGAAGCATCTAAAAAAACTAAAAAAGGAAGATTTAATAACATTCTATTGCAAGGTCCTCATAAAAAATGCCATACACTTGTAAGATACTAGATAGAAGCCCATTGGAGTATAAATTTTTTGAGTTTATACAATAATGATATATCTTTTACTATTTAATGTTTTTGTGAAATGAATACTTTTAACAGTAATAAGTATAAATTTCTCTCATATAAATCACTAATGTGTAAAAAAAATTATGGAAAACATAGACGAAAACAAAAAGGAAACTTTTTAATAAGACAAAAAAGTTACAAAAAAATAGATAATGATACAAAAAAAATAGAGAAATTTATTTTTATTGTTATAAATATATGTAGTTAAAAATATAATTTCAAATTGCTTCATAAAATTTTAACTTAAATCAAAATACAATTTTTTTTATTTGTTGCTCTATTATTTTTTACAAGACAGTTGATCTACATGTAATGACAGTTGATTTACATGATGTACAAGACAGATGATCTACATGAATTTTGATCTACATGTAATCACTCATGATCAAGATTGGAGAGTCCATGAATATTTAACTGACTGAATTAAAGTTGTTTACTTAATTTTTAATAAAATTTTTAGGTAAGCAAAAAAAGGCAATTATGTTGTTGAAAAGTATAATCTAATGATTCCGCTTAATTCATTATCTAATAACTGGTTTAATGAATGTAAAGTTCTTAATATAGATTGCTAGATAGTTAATGCAGATCAATTAAAGGATTGGCATTAACTAATGAAAGTTTAATGTAGCTCACAACGATCAAAGTAAATTTATCATTGATAAATCATTCATTGAGAAAATGATTCATTCAATGGAAATATTTGTAGGTAGTCAAGTATTTGTAATTTAGAGGTAAAAGTCAAACAGAAAACACCCAAAACTTGATCTACACCTTTATAGGTTCATTTTACTTGGAGAGTATTATGACCTATTTAACATGCCCCAGCCGCTTTTAGTGAACACAGCAGATCTTCAAGTCAGAATTGAGCTCAATATCTTCTATAATGAGAATGATGCCTTTCACGACCATGTCTTGTTTTCTTTTTTTTTTTTTTTTTTCTTTCTTTTTTTTTTAAATTGAGTATCTATAGTGTTTTTGCTTCCTATAGGGCATATAGACCATTGGATAATTCATGTGACTCAAAAATAAAAGTTACGAAATTTCTAATCTGCCCTGCAGGTAAACAAAAATACAATATTTATTAAAAACACTTCAACAATGGGCAGAAGACCGAAAAAAGCTGTTTTACCTGTGAGTTACAGTACTTTTAAAAAATAATCCAGAATATTTCCTTCACAGTTTCGAACATGAAGTAAATGTTTGCATCATATTCACTTCAGTGATTTATAATCTTACAAGGAAAATAATCACCTTATTTAGGTGACAAGCTTACAGATAGATAGAATGGCAAATACCTATCAAGCACTAAAGGTGTCAGTGTCATAACACACTTTTTTTTCTCATGATTAAGCAAGTAAAAACAACTGTGACCATGAACCATTAGAATTAGATTGTAACAGTTCTATGGCTCGTTTGACGTGACCTTGATAACGAACTTTCTTAGGTGTTTGAGAGCATGTGTTTCTTTTCAAGCCATTTCATATACACCGCTGCTGCTGACTAATAAAAAGCGAAAACAAGAGTGTTTCAACAACTATTTTTTTTTCACAACTTTTCGTAAGCTGCAACTTCGCACTATTCAATTACCTATTCCGGAACATTTGACGCAACTTGTCGATCGCAACCGATAGCATTGAATTCTGGGTAGCATATCAAATAGTCAGATCTAACTGCAGGGAGGTTGTCGGAGATTTAGCATCTTACAAATAACACAGTGTGCGAGACACGTTTGAAAAAATAAATAAAAAAACAGGGTTTCGTTTTACGAAATGTAGCTGCAGGGGTTTCGTAGAATTACTAGGTCCTTTACTCACAGGTTGAACGTGATGCATAAAACGCAATTTTGTATTTACTCTCCTAGCGTTGACAATTGATTGTCACGTGTCTAAATTTTATACGTGATTTGAGTTATTTGTTGATATGTTATCATGCATTTGTTATTTTGCTGACTCATAAATTTATCAATTTGATGAAAATATGATTTAATTTTTAGTTATTTAATTAAATTTCTGTTATAAATAATGCATATATTAGTAGAAATTTCTATAAATCTAATGCGGTTATTGTTTAAATTTTAAAAAACGTATTACATCTTATTTTCTTTTCCTTCTCAATAATGTGATTACCAACAAATATTTTTATGAATATAACGTTAATGCAGGCTGTATAATGTTTTTTTTTATGTTTAACAGTTTTTCTTATAAGCATAAGAATATAATTTTAAAAAATAATTTAATTTTGAAATTAATTTAAATTTTATTAAGTTATTTTCAAATGAAAATCTCCATGTCTATTCATTTTTTTAAAATATATTGATGGTAAAATTGTATTTGTTAATTATCTCTTATGAGAAATAACTTTCATTATAAATTATTTATTTTTATTTACAAATTACATTTTCGTTTTGTAAATTTTTATATGTAAAAATTCTGCGTCTATTTTTTAATAATATTGTTTTGTAAACATTTTGCTAATTTTTTTGGAAGAGAAGAAATAACCAGGCATAAAAATCTTGCCTTAAATAATCGGAATAGCCCCATGCCAGTCAATATTTTTTGTGCACACGCGAATTGTAAAATGAAATTCCCTTGCTATTGTAAATGTTCTAGGTATTCTATGTATTTAGTTTATTATTCATACTATTGATAACTGAGTATAATTAAGCAATTTTCAAAATGGAAGTCCTAAGTTGTTTTCTCTCACTGTGGTACTTTGGTTTGACATTTGAAATTACAATATGGATTTGTTAGCTTATGTTTAGCAATTCTTAAATTTAACTGCTCAAGTAGGATAAGATTTACATCATTCAAACAGAATGAATGGTGATTAACGCGCAATATTAAAGAAGACAAGTGAGTGGCAAGCATGTTAAACATATTACCAGTAATCACCACAATAAGGGAATTCTAACAATAGTTATTCCAGAGCGTTTCGAAAAGAGCAATTTTTCAACAAACCTCAAAACTGCTTTGCTAATCCGCTTAAAAACGTTTGTAAACTTTCAAAGAATAGTCTCGTTAAAATGCAAGACAACCCTTGATGAGTCAAACTTTGTCGCCAGGATGACTTAACACCACATATAGTAATGAGAGTTGACTGAACTGGCGACAACTGTTTAAAAGGATTCAACATTCACACTGATTTACGCCAACAAAGTCGAACTGTTGCCAATCGGATCTGGACGTTTCCAGACCAAAGCACATTTTGTTATACAAATTTTTTTGGAAGACTGTAAAGGAAAACACATTTTTCTCCCTTTTCTTTTATTAATGCAGGACATCATTTCCTTTCCCAAATCCATTTATCAATAGCTGCAAAAAGAGAAAGAAAGCGAAATCCGGAAATCAGCTGTGTTAGACGAAGAAGAGGGATTATTTCGGAACAATGGGCCTGGTTGACCCCTATCTTCTGGATCTAGGTAGGGACACGAGGGAAGAGGGTTGAAAACTACCTTGTAAACATTTCCTAAAAGGATGCTCACCTCGTTGCTTGATGTCCCACACCCTGTTTAAATCGTCGCGCTTCAAAGCATTTAGATGAAGATTCCCATTGCTGTGTTGTCCCCGTAATCGTTATCCTTTTTTTCTCTCAACAGAATGAACTTGTTGAGATTTTATGCCCGATAAATAACAATTTCAGTTTGCTGAAAAAAAAAAAAAAACGTAAAATAGTTTGTTGTTTGAATATTATCAACCGTTTGTAACAGATTGTTATAGGGTGATGTTTAAAACTATCATTTTGTTTGTGATTTGTGTTATATTAATCTCTGAATAGCTTGTTTTATTTATGTCTTCTCTTGATTATATGTATGTATCATCAAATATGCTTAGATTTGGGTTTTTAAATTTTATTTTCTTCTCTATATACTTGTAACTATGATTATTTTTTACTATTTAATATGTATATGCTATTTACTATGTGTTCAAGTTATAAGCAAATCGGGCACAATAACAATCGAATTTCTCTTTTTGGAAAATAGGCAGTAGTTGTTAAAAATAATTTTACAACAGTTTTTATGTAGTGAGCCATCCTCTGCATAATTAATGAATATTAGAAAATAATAAGACATTGATGCTAACAATTCTTATCTGAATTATACATTTTAAATATTCATGAAGTCTTTAAATTTGGCATATTTAAGTCAACTTCTCGTGGTGCTCCCTATTTAAATTAAGCGACTGATAACTTATCACCTTCTAAATGGTTCTTATTGATGAAGAATAATAGAAAGATATGGATGGTGACCACTTTAGGGAGATTGCCCATTGTTTAAAAGTTTCATGAAGTCAACTCAATGCAAGATAATTTTAATTCTTTTTACATTTCATCATCACTTTATTAGGCTGCTCGTCATCTAAGGGCAGAGATACGAAGACGGTGGTAGGATATAAAAAATAAAAATGGCTGATAAGTAACTACGATATTAACAAAATTTTAAAGTCCAGTTAAATGATTTAATTGTGACGCCGTGAATCAGACTGCCTACTGCGCCAAGCATGTTGTAAGGTTCATTTTATGTCCATCAATTATATTGCTTTCCGTTTTTACAGTTAGTGACTTGTATTCACAAGTCCCAAGAGAGGAAACCTAAAAAACTCCTTAGCTTCTAACCCAATAAATATATATGTAGATGGCATAAGCTTAAAATCTATTTGCAATTATTTAACAACAGTGGCTAGGATCAAATTTATGACCTTTTGCTCTGAGGAACACAGCCTTATAACTAGGCCAAAATGAACTCGATTTACATTAATTAATATTGTATTTTCTCAAAGCTTTCCAGTATTAACAATAATCTATGAATACTAAAAAATCATGAGAATTTTAAATGTTTGAATTTACTATTTAATTTTTAAAAATTAAAATCATGCAAATATCGCTTAAAATTTTATTTCAATGACCACTGACATGATATAATGAAATCATTTGTATTTTTTATTCAAGTTAAAAGGAAAAAAAATTTCATCAATAAATTTAATACGATTATGGAGCCCAAAAAGGTCTTTTAATCTTTATTGTGTTTGGAAATATCAATTTGCTTCAAAACATATTTTATGATTTCATGGTTCATTGAAAACTTATTTTGCTGCTATGAACGCTGTTATTAAATAGAAAAGTAAAAGATATGAATAGTTATTTAAGGCAATGAAGCATAGGAATATTTAAAAATCGTAATAGATAATTTAAACACAGTATTGCAACCATTCATAATTTCTATAAAAATAAGATGTCAAAATTGTTCTTCAATTATTATTTAAATAGGATAAATTTTTTAAAGACAACAATAATACAATCATTACTTTCCCATCTTACAAAAATAATCAAACGTTATACAGTAACATATATAATATATATATATATATATATATATATATGTGTGTGTGTGTGTGTGTGTGTGTATATATATTATATCTGTTACTGTATAGCGTATATATCTATACATATATATATATATATATATATATGTATAGATATATACATTATTCAATATCAGTTTAATCGAAATTTTGTTTGACACCACTGAAATAGGAACCGATAAAATAAAAAAAAAGTAAATGAGTGATGGAACCTTTAAAATATTTTCTTCAGTTAGAAAATTACCATATATTAAAATTAAGATTCCTTGTTAGAAAGATGTGTATCGTGGCGTAAGCAACTTTACAATAGGTCAAAATCAGTATTTATTACAGTTCGAATTAATTACAAACGCTGTAATTAATATTTCAAAACGAAGGATAATTTATGTTTTGAATTAGCAGAAGAACACCATCCCAATGTAAGTTTCATTCCATTCCATGCAGATATTCTCATTTGAACTCACCAAAAAAATTTTGAAAACACCAAGAATATGAAATTTTCAAATAGATTAAATTTAATATCCAAATGATGCAAGCAAGGTACGTTTAGTGATTTCCTCAGTATGATTACGATTTTGGCATAGGTATAATTGATGTAATTATTTTATTGTATTTAAATAAAATATACATTCAAATTTCAGTTACTTATAAATTGATTATTTATTAATGATTTCCTACGGAAAAGAGATAGCACGCGTTAAAACTTGTTTGACTCAACTTTTTTTTTTTTTTTTTTTTTTTTGACATGCTTATGTTAGAAACATTCTTCGAATATAACATATAAAATCTAAGTCTAAAAGGTACAAATTATTATAAGTGTAAAAAATATAAATGAAATGAAATAGTATTATATTTTCGCATTAAATTTTCAGAAATTTTTATCATCGGTTTTAAAATTTTAGTTTTGAATAGCAACAATGAAATGAATTTCGATACATAAAAGAGTTTCGAATATTTTTAGTTTTGAAATTCGAAAGTTGAATTAGTATTGAGTTTTTAAATCGGCAGAGAAATTCTGCCTTTTTTATAGCATGAGATACTGATTGATATATTGACTATAATTAAAATATAATCAAACATCTATTTTTATGTTCGATTATATATTCACAAAACTTATTGATACGAATTTCAGATAATTCTAGTAATCCCTTTCTGAGGTTGTCAATTGTATAACGAAACATTTAAAAAGGTTCAGAGCTATACTGAAAAAAAATAATGAATTGTTTTTTGTTTTTTTTTAATTTAACAAAATAGATAAAATAATAGATGCACATTTTTATAAGAATAAAGTGCTAAATATTCAACAGAATTATATTTCAGGCAATTATTTTGTTTTTATTCAAGTAAGTACACATAATGTATATATGTAAGTTCAATGCATATATAATAGGTAAATATGTATATGTATGAGGGGAGGGATTCTCTATGAAATCATGCTACTAAGATTATGCAGGTTAATTGCTGATAATAACGCTTATTAGGTTTTAGGTTTATTAGGTTCACTTATTACATTCTATATATCCCCCATTTCTAATTTTATGCATGTTATGAATATTCAAAATTACATACATGTCGTCAGATATGAAAATGCTTTACGCTAATTGCCTTGAAAATCCCACAAAACATTAGTTACAGGTTGAACTTAAATATGCTTTATGTTTAAAGTTTCCTATAAATTATACTTTCAATGAAGAAAAGACACTAAATTTAAAAACCTTTTTAAATTATTTCAAAACTGTTTTTTTTAAAAAATAACATTTTTAAAAAATATTTCCTTAAGATTAGTTTTGTGAAAAAATTATTATTTAAATATTTGTGATGATTATGAGAATTATATCAAAATTTTATACAAACTTTCTTTTTCAATAAAACAGAATAATATAAAAAATTTTTATTTTTATAAGTTCAGTTACACAATATTTTTACAATTTATAATTGTTTTTATAATACATTTTAATCCTCAGAATATATCATACTCATTTTCAGATTTTCCATTATTTGAGCTCTCCACAGGCTCCATTGTTATTAATGTAAAATTGATTCTGTTCATATCAATGTCTAAATGTCATTGTAACAGCAATAGAGCTGTCATATATATTTAGAACTGCGTCTCTCTCTAGTTAGTTAATGATATTATTATTCTAATTCTCTGAACAGGAGACATAATATTTACCAATGTTATTATTACTAGAAATATCATTATAATGACGTTGTCATATTATTTAGTTAAATAATTATGTACTCAATTCGGTAAATAAAGTTTGAGAGATAATATTATTTAATTTCTGTGTAAATGATCTCAACATAAATAAAGTTTCCTATCATAAAACCCTTAAAAGAGAAAAATTTCTTCACAAAATGAATTAGACTGCTAATAACTTACAGGTTATAAAATGTATTCCACAAGAATGCAACATAATCTTTTATTTATCCATATATAGATAGAAGGAAAATATATTGCAACTTTTTCATGTTTTTATGAAATTTTAATTTTCCAAATCTCTTATATTCGATTTTATCTAAATAAAATTTAATTTTTTAATTTTTCTTCAATTTTTTTGGTTTATATTGTAAATGTTTCATATTCTTCACAAGAAAACATTATTATACTTATATAGCCTTCTATATTTTGCTCTTTTTGTTGTCTCTGTATTTATATATTTAATTAAAAATTTACATCATTACGTTACTTTGAGGATCAATCTATGGTCATTCAATAGATATGTTTTGATATTTATCTTAAAATTATTTCTCTCTTTCTTTCAATATATTTGTTTTTTATTTTATTTTTTATATTTAACATTATATATGTATAATAAAAGTTAAGGAAAAAATTAATTAACAGCAACAAAATTAAAAGAATTGAAAATTAAAAAGGAAAAAAAGAGTCCAAGATGAAGTAAAAAAGGTTTTGATACATACATAAAGTTTTACTGAAATTGAATACTGTATCTAAGAACTTGGATCCATATTTTTAGAGAGAAAATAATAATAGTAATTATATAAATTAATAAATAAATACAAAAAACATATTTAAACAGAATTAGTTTTTAGTATGCTTAAATTACTATAAGACCTTAGCTTGCAATCAAATTAATGGCCGTGCAGGTAAAAAGGGAAAAACATAAGTATAAGCATT
>JAPDSC010040821.1:268580-319156 GCA_026290005.1 Latrodectus geometricus
GCTATTTGCATAATCAGTAAAGAAGAAGCGTGCCTTATGAAAATATATATATATATATATATAGAATATATATATATATATATATAAATAAATAATTACTTTGACTTTATTGTCCTATAAAAAAAAGAAGCTTTGATTCGGTAATTCTATTTTGCATATTTTTTTCATTCATTATTCTAAATTATATTTTCATAAGGCACGCTTCTTCTTTACTGATTATGCAAATAGCATCAATTAGATAATGAACTGTATATTCAAAATTTTAATAACCACATTAAATATACGACAATATTACATATAAAATATTCATTATTCAAGAAAAAAAATTAATTGCCGTTTCTTTTTATCTGTTTCGAAAACGATACAAAAACTAAGAGACGCTCGTTTACATGGAGTAAAATTAATTTTCTCTATTAACGATCCCACATTATTCCCGATTTTCAAATTAATACATTCGGGCACTTGATCTTTGCTTTTAATTTATTAATAAACACAGCCTGCAGCCGAGAGTGGGAGAAATGGAGACAGCGGGTAGTGGGGTTAAGATGAGGGGTGAGGGGGACTGCGGAAAGCGCCAAGAAATTAATTTTATTATCTTAGCAAGTGAAGAAACTGTCACCCGTTTTGAATTGCACTTAAAATTACGCTGACAGATGGGGAGGGGGTATGGTGCCGTACTTCTTACCTACCCTCCCACCCTCACGTTTTCCTTTCAAAATCTCATTACAGGCCCCTCGGGAGTTATGGGATAAAACTTAAAAGCAGAAATTGAAACTCGAATTTAATGAACTTTAATCCCTCTGGGCTTGACAGCATGCCACTTGCAATAAGTTGCTGTTTTCCCTTTTTGTATATAGATATATGAATTAATTTTTTGAAAAATCCCTCGATCATAATGAGGGAAAAGGAAAATGCCAATTTAGATGAAGGAAAACAATTTAAACTGTTATGCGTCTCGGAATTAAGAAGATAGTGAGAGAGAAGTCATCAAATTTGCATCGGCTCCATTAAAAAGTTTAAGCAAATAAATTTTTCGAGTTTAAAAGTTTTAAGTGAAGAGAGCGAGATATCGCTTAGGAAATTAACATAAAGAGATCAAAGATAAGCTTATACTTACCTAATCAATTGGAAATGAATTGAAGACGCAATTTAATGTTCCTTAAGCGTTTTTCTTTTGTTCTATAAGTGATATTGATTAAGAATAAAAGAGCGATTTGCAGCTTTTGAATTTATTTTTTGTATTTATTTAATTTAAATAAAGATACGAAAATAGAAAGAAAAAATTTTAATTTATATGGAATTAAGATTTATACCGCAGATAAAAATGTTGCAGAAATTAATTAACAATTACTTCTTAGAGGAAATAAGTTATAAAATTAATTATTCTATAATCATTACAACATTGATTACTGATCAAATTAAATCTAACAAATTGAAATGCTCGTATTAGTATTGTATTTTAAGCGGGATGTTCACTCAAAATGTTTTACATTTGAAAAAATAAATATGTGTAGATAATTTTATACCACGAAGATGTTATTTCATAAAAATATTTTACTCATGAAGATTATGTATATTATTTATAATAAAATTTTAATAGAAGGTTTAAAGAAGTGTATTTTTTTCTTTATATTGAAATAGTTGGTCTTCAGTTACTAGATACATCCATTCCAGAGCGGGTTCCAGCCTAGAAACCCTTAAATTGAAGACTGCAGAAATGACTATCCAGGTACCAGTTCGGAATTTTCTAATAGTAACATAATTATTAATATTTGAGTACTTATAGTATGCTATTGATACATTATAAATAGTGAGTTTATGTTTTAACCATGAAATCCAATCAGTATGAATATTGATATTTTTCTCACTATTATCACTATCAATAAAAAGTTTTAGATTTTAAATAATAAAATTACATAATAAATTTTCAAATAAAATTTTTACAGGTGATTACATTTTACTTCAAATTACTTGCTATTTTGATTATATGGCTATATGCTTAAGTTATTTATTTCAAAATGTGAGTAAAAGTGTTTGGAACAATCATTTACTAAAATAGAAGGAACTTAACATTTTTAGATTTCAGAAAATGTAATTTTCATAAGCGTTTTCAGAACCACATTAAGCTGCGGTTACTTTTTTTTATTATTATTATATCCATCTGAAATAAGAGTTCTCTCATCTGTCATGAATGAATAGAATATAAGTAAAAAAAAAAAAAAAAAATTAAGGAATATTTTTTAACACCAGGCTTACAAAAAATCTGCAAGAGAACCACCCCCTTCCTGCCGGAGGTGTGAAAAAATTAATAAAAAAAATAGTGGGGGTGTTCTTGAGAAGAGTGAAAAAAAGGGGCAAGAGACACCGTTACGTAAAAAAGGGTGAAGAAAAATCGCGTTATCCCTTAATGGCGGCTTCTCAGCACAGCAGGACAGTCCTGCGCGCGACTGCGAAAGGTGATAGATGCAAATTCGCACAAAAAGAGAGAGAGGCTATTTGAGGAAGGAAAGAAGACGTAAAAAAGACGTTAAAAAGAAGTTTAAGATATCAGAGGAGGGGGTCGGTCGAGTATGCAAATGCTGCTGCCACCGCCTGCAACATCGAAGGAGCATCATTTGCAAGGGGGTCTATCCATCAAATATGGCCATGAATCTCCTCCCTGAAAGGGACGTCAGATCCAAACGACAAGGGCCCATCAGCCCCCTGCGAAATAGCCCTTTTCTTCTAAATTTAGTCTACGGCCCCATCCTTTCATCCCTGAAAAAAGGAAAAATTCTCATCACTCTCACCCACCTCTATCTAAATGTTATTTACTCATATTGTGCGCATGCACCGTTGACAGTTGACCAATGGCAGGCATTCCTTCGACAATGGAGAAACCTTTTCCGGTGCGGTAAACAAGAAAGTGATTTTATTTTGGATTTCCCAACCCCATCTATCCAGAATCCGGTTTGAATGAGTCCGGATTTTCCGGTGATTTTTTTTTTGGTCATCTCTTTCGTTTTGAGCATTTTTGAGTCATTTTTTATTCTCATTATAAATGATATCGAGAATATAGATTGTTTTCAGTATAGGTAATACATATTTCTATTCCAATTTATTGGTATACCATGTAGAATAATTCTATTGCTAAAATATTTACATATTATTAACATTCTAATGAAAGTAATTACTGAATTGTACATGATCTTTTAAATATAAAAAGAACAAATGAGATAAATGACATGGCTTCCACTTTTCGAACTATTAATAATAATTATGTGGATATAGAAATTATTGTTAGCTAATAATGGAGTTACTAATTTTATTGGGGCTACAAATTTCGAACATTAGTAATAGATTGAAATTTTAATATACATTGAGGAATTTATTGCATTTATTTATCTTTAAAAATTTACAAATATCAAAATTAATTTTTCATCTTTCTGTAAGACGTCATTGACGACTTCAAAAAATTTGATCAAGTGAAACTTCTAATATAACAATTATCTAATATTTAATAATAGATGGAATGAATATCTTACGCTTCATCTCGAAGAGAATTGTTTTAATTTCTTGAATAAACGTAAATGCTATTTTATAACACGATGCTCACATGATATAACAACATTCTCATGATAGTAGGCATTGTGCATCACTACAGCAGAGAAATTTAAAAAAATCCTTAACAAAATTTAACAAATATACTTACAGAAACTCAAGTATTTGTCCACTATTCAATATTAATATAACAACTTTTCACATTATTATAAAATTTATCTTCCACTGTTCGGGTAAATCTAATTTTATAATTAAAAATTGGGGATTTGGTTTTTGTCACCTAGTGATAAATTTTGCACATAAGGTTAATTAGATTGGGGCTTACAACTTGAAATGTATTCCAAACCACTATATACCTCCAAGATGGAGATGGGATTCAAACCCATAAAACATGGGACCTGAAGACTGTAGCACTAAACGTTCGGTTGCCGGCTCAATTGAAAATCGCAGATAGAATATGTAAAATTTAAATTCCGCGGATGTCTATTACTGAAAATCATGAGCAATATATATTTCTGAAGAATGCATGGATTTTTATTCATCTAGATATACTATATTAGCTTAAGACACGTTCCAGGTGTCTTGCTGTTAATCTTATCACATTGAATGTATTATGTGTCTTCTTTTTCACTCGTATTTCTCAGTTTACTTCTTGACTAGATGATAGTTGAGTGGTTAGATCTTTTGTCTTTGATTCATCAGTTCGTAGATTTGTATCCTCTTGGATTGGATGCTTGTAGTGGTTTCGAATCCTCTTTAAACCGTAGGTCCCGACACTAATTATTTCTCATGTGCAGAAAATTACCCTTGAGTGACAAAACAACCAGAATTAAGTAAGGCCCGAATACAGCTCAAGTGTTTCTTTTTAATGCTATAATCTATCTTATCGTAAACCTATTGTATCGTTTTCCAATGTCTACTTGTATATCTATTGAGCATTTTCTAACCTGCTATTTATGTTTCATATACCTCTATATTCTATACTTCTGTTATGTATTATTACATATACCTGTCATTTTAAGACATTCCTTTTTTTATAT
This sequence comes from Latrodectus geometricus, assembly GCA_026290005.1. Lineage (NCBI taxonomy): Eukaryota > Metazoa > Arthropoda > Arachnida > Araneae > Theridiidae > Latrodectus > Latrodectus geometricus. The sequence goes on from JAPDSC010040821.1 coordinate 273,161, forward strand.
CGATTATATCTTTTGCGTATGTGATTATTCTCTCGCATGCCTTTTAATATATAACAGTAATTTTGTCATGCATAGATTTACAATGTGAAGAAGTAGTTTTTGACAACTTAAGGAATAGATGAAATAGTTTCTCATATGCCCACCGTATTGCTAGTATACATTTTCAGTTATATCTTGCCACAAGCACAGTTGATTATCGAATCAATAGACCTGCGAATAAAAGTGACATTTAAGAAAAAGCTTCATAAGCATTAATGTAGAGTTTTGTTTTCGTTTTTTTTTACACAAAAATTATGTATTATGGTTAAATAAAATTATAGTTAAATAGGGTATCTTTATAGTGAAACCTTGGATTTTTATCTAAAGTGAAAAAGTTTAAACTCTTTGTCTTCCAAATAAGTCAAATTATAAAAACTCTACATGATAGGGATTATGAACTAAACATTCCAGCTTTTGAGCATTTCTAGAAATACAATGTCTAAAGTCATGATAGTATACAAATAGGCAGAAAGACCAGTACTGGAAAGCAAAATGATGGATAAAGAGAACCTGAGAGAACAAGACTGGTAAATAATTGAAGTAGATTGTAATGTCTTAAATAAATCAATTGCAGATTGAGAAGATACAGAACTCAACCAGTATCTGGATTCTCCAACATTAGTAATTATAATTAGGATGTACTTTCGTAATCAGATTAAATTATCTGATTACGAAGATTCAAATCACGGCTTAACAGCAAACAACTTCTCCTGTTCTTAGGCATTGTCGATTGATAACTGGCAGACAGTTTCATGGTCAGACATTTCATCACTTACACTTTTCCTCACAACAGAAAAAGTTTACGTTTGGAAAACATCTACACTGGTGAATGATAGTGATTATAATTTTCCAAATACCAAACATGGTATGAGCCACCGTGTCTAGTTTTCAGCTCATTCTGAAAAGAAAAATTACAAGTAAGAAATCTCTTAGTTCGTTAGTTTAATTCTGTATTTAGTTATTAATTTGTTGCGGAATCTAGAATTTTACAGGATAATAACGTTTCACTTCTTAATGTGAAACATGTCCAATCATGATTTTATAAACACGAGGATCAATTAAAACATCCACCTTGTTTCCCACAGTTCCCCGATTTCATAACAAAATTTTAGTGACGTTTCATAAGGACGATATAATGAAACCATTATCATCTATTTTGGTACTTTAAATCCAGAATCAATATTATCCATTTGTATATCCCCCGGAACATTCACAATATCTTTATTAGGAATGGAACATTATTAATCTAAGCATTATCATCACTTGGATGATTGGTATTCTAGATGATTGTAAGCAGTATCATGTGCATATAAGGGTTTTTCACCATATTAGTAAAGGTTTCCTTATAAATCTCGTTTGTTTTCATCATTTTGATAGTCACCTTTGATATCAATGTTTTTTCCCCCATTTTCAAACTTGGAGAAATAGTAATCGTTAAGCAAAAAGTACCCTCCAGTGTTTTCTATCATATGTTTACATATTCATAAATAACTACAGTATTGTGTGTGCATGATAAGGCTTCTCATGTGTCTATTGCCTGTATTCTGTAAAGGATCCATATTTGGTTGCTTTAGATTATATCTAGAAATATATTTATCATATGTTTATAAATTTTTGTATATGCATTGTATTTTAATCATGTGCTTATATCCTTGTATGTATAGTCTGTGTCTTTTTCTAAATTCAATAGATTAAGGAGCAACATTTAATATCTTAAGATATTATCCCAATACTCTACCCTGTAAGTCTATCTCAATACATTTTATTAATTAGTTTTTGATAACAATAAAAATGCATTCATCCAATTATTTTCTATTCACCATATAATTTACAAGTATCTACTATAAGAGAATTTATCGCATTTCACTTTTGTAAATCACTATGCTTATTTTTGCTTAATAGAAACTTATATACATGTTTAATTGGAATTGTACCTACAAATAGCACACGATAATTCTTACTCAATTTTCTATTGCAAGATCACCAAATTCGAACTTTGTTAAGTCTTTCCATTTCCTCCCATCATCCGAACGACGTTCTAACCGTTGCTGGCAGACTCGCCGGTCATGAAAACCACTTTTCACGCCCCATTTACGCGGTCATATTTTTCATGTGCACCCCATCCCCACCCCTCGGAAAAATCTTCCTGCTTCATCTTTTACAATAAATTACCCGAGATTTCCTGGTTCCCAATAAGTGCTATCATCTCATGTCCGGGTCCTAGTTTTAGGTTACTAAAAACAAAAAGATCAGATCCCACTATAAAAGTATATTGGGCTATTTGTTTTTGTACATCTACTCGACTTAAAATTTTATTTGGTAGATCATGATTCATGGACGACTTAAGGAGATGTCAGATACAAACAAGAGCTTTGCTCCCAAGGGAATGGGTACTTTAGCTTTCCTTCTGACCGGATGCTGCTTAATTTTGGATTATGGTGAATGGATAGTTGGTGGATGATATCATGCATTTTCGACGATTAAATGAAAATATTGCCCCCATTAAAGATCAATGATGTAATTCAGAAAAGGAATTAAGGAATTAAATGATTTTATGTATCTATTTTCGAAAATGATTTTTCAGAAAGCAGACTTGTAGGATTTTCTGAATTTTTGCTATTGAGTTATTTTTTATACTTCATGCCATTGGTATACTTTATAAATAAAAATGCATTATTTTTTGTTTACTTTACTGTTTCAATGATACAGAGCAAAGAGAAAAGGGTTTTAATTGGAACAATATATTTTCTAGCAAAAAAACATCTTTAAGTAAAACATTAATTGTAAAATATTTATTTTATTTCCACAATTTTTGGATTTTGAAATATATAGTTTTTTGATTTCTGATAATTCTTGAGGAACATAATTTAAGAATTGAAGTCAACATCATAGATGAATGTTTGATTTTTGGATCATCAGATCATGTGTTTGATTGTTCTAACTGGTTGAAGTTTTATTTTTTAATATAAAATCCATATAAGTCATGGGTATTAGTTGAACTAGCTCTGGTTTCGAAACTACCTTAGGGCTCAAGCAAACCATACTAAAAAATAAATATTACGCAATGAACGCTACTTTGCTATTATCTGTTTAAATATTTTTACAATCAGTGTAAAAATAATAATAAATTATTTTGATTAGAATTAATTTGTTATAGTGATTTTGATCTAATGGTTGGTTATAAAAAATTTTCTTTTATAATTTTTTTAAAATAAGAAAATTTTTTCAAATAATAATTAATTATTATTTGAATCAAATATTTAAACTAAATAATGAAACTAAATTCATAACTTAATATTTAAACTAAATAATTAAAAACTTATTAGTAAATTTTGATTATTAAAAAAAGAACATCTCAGTTTGTACCATGAATCCGATCTCACAAATTTCAAATTGTAATAAATGTTAAAAATTCAAATGTTTGAATGGAGAAAAGTGTTTTGAAATAAAATTGTAAGTTTCATTTGTATTCATTTTTTAATATAATATTTTTTTATTCATAAATGTTTTCATCATTATTGAATTCATGAGTTTGACAAAAAATACTTTATTATATTCATGGTTTTCATCATCACACTTGACTCTAAAATGTTAAAAAATTGAATTCTATTATACCTTACAATGCAAGGAAAAAATATTTTTATAAAGTTTATCTAGAGTAAACAAAATAGTACTGTTAACATAGAATATTTTAAGGGAAAATTGTGCTATTTATTAAAATAATTAACAACATTACTCATCGTTATATTCTAATCATATTTTTCACAATAGAGATTTCGAAATATATAATCGTTTTTTTAAAACGTTTTAGTGTAATGTCTGCAAAAGATATTTGAAATTACTTTGTAATGACATCAAAATTAAGAAATATAGATAAGCACAAAAAGGCTGTATCAGTACATTGATTTTTGTGGACTAGTGTATCATTATGAGATTTAGGGAATTAAAGCATTCTTTATTTCCTTAAAAATATAATAAGACGAAACCTAACAAAATGCTTTATTTGAACTTATTGACTTAAAAGAAATAAAATGCTTAAATAAAAACATATTTCAAGTTTCTCGAATTTATTTTTCTGTTTATTATTCAAATTTCATGGAATTATATGTATATATATGACCATATTAACATGAATATGACAAATTTATTTCAAAATTATTCCTTAGTTTTGAATCCAAAAGTTTTGTATATAATTATGTAAATTACTGTTTCTAATAACTTCTAAGCCCTTAAAAAAAGAACTATCGCATTAGAGACAAAATAATAAAATTGATTACTTTAAACTTTAAAATCAATGCACAGTTCGAAAGGTCATCTGTTTACTCAGAACTTTAAGTTTAAAGTAAAGTCAAATCCTGAAATATCTAATCAAATACAACGAAAAAGTTTAACTTCTATAAATACGCTTTTCATACACAATCTTACCTAAATTGTATTATTTCCTCTTCGTGTCGGAAACCATTTCCCTTTATTTTGCTTCTTTCTATCGACAGCTTTTTCCGATAAACCATTAACCATTTAACGTTTATTTTATCATCAATTGGCATATTGAATATGTGAGTATCTAGATATACATTATTATGATCAGAAAAATACACTTTATTCGAGACAAAACATGTTCGTAAGATTTGCGCTCATGTTCTTTGGCACACGCAATTTCTTGTTTACGCTACACAATAGTGACCGCGCCGTCTCTTAGCTCAAATCAGCTTATCGCTGAATAAGGAGGTATTTTACGATACAAAAACTTTTTGGATCCATTGGAAATTGCTACACGCAAATGTTTGTGGCTCTAAATTGTTCTATACAAGATAATCTTAGAAACATAGACTTAATGAGAGGTAAATGTTTGGAAAGCATACTTTTGTGACCACACACTTTATGTATGTGGTTATCACACACAAAATATATCTTTATTTATTTGTTTTTTTTTTTTTTTCATTTTTAGTAATTTTTTTGAACTGTGTAGCAATACTTTCATAGTCAGATTTAACTATGTGTAATGAGCCTCTTTTTGAATTAAATTTTCAAGTGAATTCAGTGTCTTTACGTAAAGATTCCATTGCAGCGATTGATGTGATTGTGTGTGAATATTATCATCATAATGGGGACTTTCTTAAAATTAAATTTGTTGACTAAATCATGGATATTTTGTGTGGGATTATTATTAAAGTATTAAAGATGTATTTTATTCATCATATGATTTTTGTGATTGTAATTACTAATAATTGAAACTTGATTAAGAGAAAACGAACGCATATATTTGAATGATGCAATTATTTTAGATAAATATTTACATTAGAACCATAGTCATCAAAGTTTCTATAAATATTCTGTAAATATTCTCTGTTGATACTCATGGAACATTTATAGAAAATTTGAAAACCATAGTTCCACTCCGGTAAATATATATGAAGTTTTCTATTTCTTGCCACACACATAACAGAATAATCTTTGTTAATGATTCAAGAATTCGTTTATTCCAAAGTTTTGGGAAAGAAGAAGAACATTTTGTATTTAACAAAACTTCCTAAATATCAAAGGGTTAAATCAAAAGATTTTTTTTTTGATTAAAAAATCAATAAGATATATTTTGTTCCAGCATGTGGCCAATCTAATGATGGTGTCAATTATCGTTCATGTACTTAAGTACATTTTTAATACCAATGTGATTCAACATCACCTTGATGTAGAAAGAAGTCGAGATAGCTTTCTTCAACTGAAAAAACAATCTTTCTTATACCATACTTTGAAAAAAGCACCAGTTAATTAAGTTTTCCCTGAAAGAAAAACAATCAAAACCAAAACTGTCAGGGATGATACAAAAAATCTTTCGAGAATTATTTGTTGTTTCATTACACCACATAGATTTCTTCTAGCTACAAAATCATAAATTATGGCGATCAATTTTATAGAAAAGTATAAAGAATTTTCAACCGTAATTACAAGGTTGATAGCGAAGGTATCCACTTCCAGCATACTGTCATTAGATTATCGAGTAAAATCAGATCTAAATAAATAAAAAAATATAAAAATTAAAAAAAAAAAACCAGGAGTCAAATTCATGACTATAGATTTGAAGACTTTTTTGGTTATTTTATTTTAATTTACCTCTTAAAATAGATTAAGAATCGATACAAAAATTCATATCCAAAACAAATCAAACCCATGAATTATTGAACTAAAGATAAAGCATTTAATATTCAGTTACCAGCTTGGCTGAGTCCAAATTGACGCGTGATTATATTCTGCATTAATAGACAATTTTTTTGAAAATTAAACAGAAAATTGAAACTCTATTAATAAAAACATTCACAACCGATGTGAGAGTTGAACTTACTAACTATTAAACAGAAACTCACATATACTGATGCTTCAGTTGGTTAATAATCCGATCACTTAAAAAAAATTATTTTCAACGCACAATTTGGAAATGAATGATAATAAAAAATATTAAAAAATTCATTACAATTAGATAAAACCCATTTTTTAAATTGTTTCTGGAACTTAAAAAAAGCCCTACGATCTCAACCACTGTTATTGCACTTACAAGAAAATCCCTCTTCAAATCTGGGAATAGGCGTGAACGAACCCGGCCTGGGAGCAAACGCTTCCCAAAATCGTTACCGATTCGTGACACCCTTGAACCATGAGGGCGGTGATTGTTTGCTGGTAAAAGTAGGCACCTATGTTCGACTAAATATTGATATAATATTTTACTTCTCTGTTGGCCGTACCCCTCCACTTCATGATCCTCCGGCACGCAACGACTTCATGGCAAGAAAATAGAGATGACATGAAAAAGCAATATCATTAGAACCGTTTATTGTTTATTAATGCAAAAGAGAGTCCAGACTTTGTGTGGAATCCCAACCTGGTACACATTGATAAAGTAACATACTTTTCTGTTTTTCCATGGGAGCACGCGACAAAAATTTACTAGGGGGTGGGGCGGGGTAATGTTTTGATAGTTTTTACTCTTCGTTGTTTAGTTGTTTCTGTAAATACTTAAGCGTTATGGAGCTATTTGCTTCATTGTTGTCGCTTTTGTCCCACCATCTCTACAACCTCACCCTACTTTAGAGCAGCCTGGTGGGAAGTCACGGTTATAGTTACTAGTACAAGGATTTAAGTATCTCCAATTGTGATTGTAATCGCTGGTTGCGATTTATCGATATAATAAGTCTATTACAGCAATCGCTTGAATAATAAAATATGCGGTCAGTTTTCTGAAAAATTCATGAATTTTTTTTTTTTTTCTTTTACAGAAATGGTTGTGTTCCCCTTTTACAGGAAAAAGAGAAAAGTAATATAATTTTGAGTTCCAATACCTGAAATTAAAATAATTGTTTCTCTTTTACTAAGTGCTTACATTACTCTTACAAGTGCCTATACAGGATGGTACAGGTAGCATAAATGTATTATGCATGCATTACATAAATGTGTTGATCATTTTATACCGAGTTCGTGTTGCTTTGGGATGTCGGCAACAATAATTGTTGCATTTAACCAATTGCGTAGCAAGATCATATGTAAGCTTTATTGTGCATAATGGAGCAATAATTGTGAAATTTACATTTGTAAGAGTAAATGTATTTCGAAACACATTTCATTATTAAATGCATATTATTCATAGATTTTAGGCTTCATATACCTATGAACTAATCCAATAGCATGGTTTTTATGCTTAAAATAAATATTAAAAAATAGAATAAAACAAAGTTATGAAATCACTACATTTGAAAGGAAATTGAAACAAAACAATTGTATCCATAATCCATTGCTTGATGTTGTAATTTCTTTTATAATAATAGATTTAAACTTTAAAGAAATTATCACTGCATCGATGAAAAACTCAGAAGTTTGAATATTTCAAACTTGAGACTTTTTTACAAGCAAGGATTTGAAGCAAGAATTTTATTTGTAATATGTTCAAAAAATATTTATAGACATACATATCTTACAAGTTTTTCAAATTTTTTGGAGCAGATATTTTAATAAGACTTCTAGAAAAAATTATATTTTGAAAAATAGGAAGTTTGTGAAGCAGTTTTTACAAAAATTGCCAACAAAACGAATATTTGCCACCAATAAATAAATTATTGATGTAAAGTAAAAGACAAAAAATAGCAAATTTATTTTTGAAGTAATTTATAAGTAAATTTTTTTCCATGATTTATATTCTTAGCTAAAATTTATTCTGAAAAATAACTGACCAACCATGTCACACACAAAGTTTAGTTATCTAATTGCCAAACAGATCGAAGTATTTACTTGTTTTAAAGTACAATAATTTTACATGTTAACTATCCATTTTTCTCTTTTGCTGGAAATGAATGCTTTAAAATTTTAACATAAAATATCTTATTATGAAGCTACAAATTAAATAAAATATTACACATTTGTAACAAAAGTTTGTAAGAAATTCAAAATAAATGAAAAAAGCTGCTATTGTATATATTGTATCTATAATCATAAATTTCAACATTGCATTTTTTTTAAATCAGGTAATAGCATAATTTTAGTATCCTCAAACTAAAAAATATAAAAGTGGCACAACAGTACAAAGGGAAGCCAAGTCCTACATTACTAGTATCAGTTTTCTTGATTAAGGGCCCTGGGGCACTAAACATATGTCTTAGTTAAGTTTTCAGGTGATAGTTATTCTCAAGCTACAAATTAAATAGTTAAATTTTTGTGCTTTTATATAGTAATATCGCTAAAGAATAAAATAGGATATATACTTCCATATTTGACGTGTTTGTAATATGATATTCTATCCTTATGCATGAATTTATGTAAATTATTGTATATTTTAAAAGATATGCATCAAAAATAATTATTTTATTCCAAAGGAATAATTCACTTCTAAGCTAAAGAATAATAGCAAAATAAAATTCGACTGTTTGGTTTCCCTTTTAAAAAAAGTAACTCCGTTACTAAAGGTCATTTTTTACTGAAAGCAATTTCCAAGAAGATAAAAAATAGAGTTAGATTCAAATTAGAAAACATTTTTGCCGGGCTTATGCATGCTGAAGGGCGCTCGACGGCCGAATGAAAATTCTATGAGAGGCATTTGCACGCAAAACTTCTATCAGAAACCATGTAGTGTTTAATGTTGCACTTCATTTATACAGTCCTCAGAGCGGTAGAAAATGGTAATAGGGCGACATATTTATTATCATACTTGGCACGTTTCGCGAAGGTGATAACATATCGCTGTGAGCTTGGTTGTAGCGGGTTGGAAAGGTACAGCCAATTTGAGGTACACCACGACATGCGTTTTGTATCCGGCCTTCTTTCAACTACTAGAGGGTGGGTTTGTGTGGTACTTGTATGTATTTTAGATGTTTTATCAGAATTGCTTTTGAATTTCTTTGAAAAAATTACATTTATTTTTTTTATTTTTTTAGTTTCTTCTAGGACTTGGAGATTTTGGTTAAAAGTCAGAAACTATTAAGATGGCTGGAACATGGTGTAGGTCTTGTAGATGTATTGATTAGAGTTTGTTGGCATTGTAAGGAGTGTGTGTTTTTACTTTATTTGGCTGCATGTCAAGGAATTTATATTTATGCTTTAAATAATTGCACTCGATGGATTTGTATAAACATTCATGCAACATCTATTTAACTTATAAATGTATCTTATTCATTTTAAGTTTGTTACAAACTGGATGTTTTTTTAAAAACTTGCTTGTTTTTAATTATTTATTCATTAGATTTGGAAGGAAAAAGAAGAAGGAATTTTGCAAATGAAAAATATTTGAAAAGAGTTATACATTACTAAACCATTCACTAATTTTTAATTTTTGAGATTCCATCGCTATCTGCTGAGGAAATTAATAATGGAACATAGAAATTTAAAATATTGTTATGCTTTAAAAAACCTAGAGTTTTAAATTTTAGGTTTTTTGAAGCATAACAATAATAAATAATTATATATTATTATAACAATATTAAAATGTTTGTGGAAGTTTATTTATTCTATTTACTGAAGTTTTGAATAAATTATCCTTAAAATTATATTTCTCTCATCTGATGTAGAAATAATATACATAATCTATTTTAAGAACAGTACATATATATCTGAATGTAAAATTCTTTTATAACTCTTACTTTTTTATCTTGGCCAATGGTTTAATGATGGCAGGCCTGATTAGGTCATTTTTTCCGTTGTCGGAAGGAAGTGAGTTCGAATCCTGGTTTAACCGAAGATCCACCATATTCACTTTAAACGTTACGGCAAGTTAACTAGGTCGTATTCATAAAACTCTCCAATTAAAATGATATATCTAAGGATTGCAGGTCAAGTATTAGGGTGTCTTCTGCTCAATCCTTCCTTCTAAATTACGAAAAAACTCCCACCTGACTGCATTCAATAACTGGTAGAGCCCAGCTTAGGACCAGGTACAGGAAAGTATGCTGGTGCAACAACATTTCATAGAGTCATTTTAATTGCAATGTTTGTGGCTTTGCATTTAGATATAGAATAGCATGCACACAAATTATAATTAAGAACAATTACTCTCAACTCTTCAAATTTCATTTACTTTTTTAAGCAACATCTTTTACCATTAAATATAAATTGGAATCGTTTCCTAAATTACACTGTATAATATCAAGTCTAAAATAATAGTGGTAGATTATTCGATTCATTGCAGTAAACATGCTTAAATTAAATTTTGAACTCTACTATATTTTTAAGAAAACACGTCGTTCTTATTCATGATTGAAGTGTTAAATGGAGCAATTGATTTTTCCTTCTTGTAAGGCCTTATGTATTTGAAATTAAGAATTGAATACATTATTCAGAAAGAATCGTGTAATGAGGAACACATTTGAAATTACAAAAATTTTAAATATTGTACATTTTATAAGCAATTAAATATTTTATAGTTAATTATACATTTAAAAAGGAACTTCGGAAAAAGCAACTTTATTACGAATAACTAACAATGAAAACTGTGATAGTTTAGATAGAATTAAGTAACGATGTATTTATTTATTAAGGTTATTGTGATATTTTTTTATTGATAATTATATTTTTTTTTTGCATGTGCTTTGAAATAAAAGAATTGTGTCATAAAGTTGATAAATTAATAGAGAAGTATCAAACTTGTGAAATCTTTTTGAAACTTTTGAATACAAGCCCGAGCTTTTGAAACATTTATTTCCATCAGTTATGTTAAAAATATTTTGCCCAAACTGTTTTTCCTTCCTTATTGAAATATACAGAAATTTTTGAGCATAGATAAATTAAATTATATAACTTTTATCACAACCTCTATATTTAAATTCTAAAATTTAATCTATTTGCACATCGATGATGAAAGTTGCTGTTTCATAGGGATATTCTGGGGTACTTTAAATAATTGTTAGGTATCTAAACATCAGTACAGCCTTTAAGTGCAGGCTGATGCCTGAGTGATCCTGACTCTAATTTGTTGGTACCGGGTTTGAATCTCGGTTAGTATAGAGATATTCTTTCCTCTCTCTCTGTTTTTCTTTTCCTTTCTTCTGAGATGATGAACGAATGTGGCCCACTCTATGAACGGGTTTGTAATGGAATAACGTGAGTAATGACACTTACTTTCGTAACTTGGCTCGCAGGTACCCACTGGTAAATGGATAACAGTTACCAGCTTTATAGTAGTGAAGGCTTAATCATTCAGTGCCCACCGTTAGGGAAAAAAAGAATAAAAAGTTTTTTAGCAAAATATATCATTGCCTTTCGTAAGTGGTAGTTTGCCTAAAGCAATTTCATATAACACAAACATATTATATCGTTTCGTTTTTCTTCATTTTATTTATAAAAGGTAAATTATTTAACATTATTTTAAAAATTCCTGCATGTACATTATTTAAGGAAACTATAATAAATTACCCGGAAATACGTTTACAGCAAATGCCTGATTTGTCTTCTCTTGGAAAATTTAATTTGATTTGTACCTAATTAAGTCCTATTATGTTCACTCTCAATACAACCATCCTCCCTTGAGAGGGTAATTAAGGAAACAATTATTAAACCTGATAATCATGTTTAATCTCTGAGCTCTGACTTTTCAACTACTCTAAGGTTTGGTTTGGTTGGATTTTGTGGCGCTAGGTCCAAAAAGGACAAGCTGCGCCAAACAACTACTCTAAGTAAGAAATGTTCAGAAATAAATTAATGAACTAAAGTATGACACAATAACACAAAACATTACTGATCTATATTTAGTGCTTATTACTCGAGATTCAATTTTATTCGTTTATCACTTAATGGTTTCCTTTACCCACGAGGGTCAACTAAACCAGAGTTGCTTATTACAGTTTAAAGTAGATTCAGAATCACAACAAATATACACAGTTAATAGTAGGAATCAAACTTATAATTTGTTGAGTTGAAAACCAGTGTGTTTATCACTCAACGTTCAACTTCTTGAGATTCGAATCTGGATTGATTAAAGAATAATGCAAGTTATACTATAATTATTTTTGCAATTAAGTTGTTGAAACAATAAAATAAAATGAACGGGTGACTATTATATGCATAATAGCTAACTAAGAAAAATCATCATATATATTTAATCATCTCTATTTCCCCTAAGGATTTAAAAAAAGATCATTGATCTAGAATTTGAGCAAAGAAGTAAAAGAAAAGCAACACAATTTTCTTTCCTTTTATTATTATTATCATTGTAAATCACTTTCAAGTGGAGTATAATTACTAAATACCAATTTTATTTAAATCAGAAAGAAAAACATGGGTGTTTTTAAATAGTCTTAAAATAATATTAATTAAAATTGAGGAAGATTAACGTAATAATGTTATTCTTTTGAAATTTAAAAAAAATGGTACATATTTTTCCATGGAATGTTATTTATATTTTAATCAACAATATATTAATTATTTACGATTTTGTTTTGCTTTTATCATTATTTGATGATTAAGAAAATTTTCTCCTCGCATTCCGTTCCTGCCCTTCGAATTCAAAAGCATATAATTCATTCTCGAAAATGCCATCCATAATAATTATTTTTTGCCATACAAAGGAGCTCATCAACAAAGGAGAAAAACCACATCGGTGAGGGGAGAAAAATTAATAAAAGGATATATTTCTCTTCTTTTTTCGTGGGTGAAGGGGGAAGGATAGAATGCCACAATGTCATACCCTTCATCAAGCCCTGTCTTGGTGATATTCTGAATTAAAAAGTTCTTATCTCAACCAAATATCATATTAAGAAGTTACGCTATTGAGCAAAGAAATCGAATCAGGCTTTTGTGGACTTCCCTATTTTTTTCCCTCGCTCTTTATTTATTTACTTTTTTTTCGTTATTAATAACCCCTCTTTTTTGTCAGAAGATGAATAGCATCAGTGGACCGCTAGTTTTCACACATGAAGATACACGTATCGTCTTCAAGAACTCGAACTCTCGCTACAACGACGGTACAAGCCACGAACTATAGGAGGGGTTGTGATTAAACTGAAAAAATAAAAATAACAGAAAAAAAAGAGAGTATATACCCGCAAAAATTAATTTAACGCACCAGCGGCTTCCTATCAACAGTTTTTTTTATTCACTATTTCTTATATTTTTTTCTCTTCCTTTTATCCCTTTCGTTTATATCGAACAGAGTTAAGTTCCTTGCGAGGTTTTTCGGTTAACAAGGTTTTTTGGCTATGGTAGTGCGTGGGGGAGGGCCAGGGGTAGTTTTTGTGTGGACAAAATCTCGTTCGATAAATCCTTCAGCTTGCTCCATCGGCTCGTTATGAGATGCTGGTATTAGGCAGGCGAAGAAAAGAGCTCTTCTTTGGAAATTCGGTTCTCTTCCTTTATTTCTTGGATATTTAAGAGACGTATTCTATCGTAATAAGTGATATTTAACAAAAATAAAGGTTTTATATGTGATATTTCGATTCTCAGAAATTCTGAGCTTTTTTGAAGCTTGATATTAAATGAATACTCTTTCTAATTGGATGATGGTATTCTTTTCCTATCACCTTATCAGAATAAAAGATCTGAATTTTTTGAAAGCTGTTAGTTACATAGTATCATCTGATCACTTGTAAATTCAATAGTTATAAGAAAGCAAAGAATGTCAAACACAGATTTCCTGCATTGCCCTTTCTTGACAAATATCTTTTTCACTAAATATAGAAAACAATAACTTTAAAAACATGTCAAGTAACATTAATGGTTTGTCAATTCGGTTTTACTTTGAATTTATTGCCCGAATTTATAGAAAATCATAATCTTTTATTCTTACAACAATGAACATAATTGTTGTATAGTAACTGCATCGCAATGAAAGGTGTAAATTTCAACCTTATCCATTGTTGATCAATGTAAATGCGATATAGGATGTTGATTTTTTGATTTTTTCATATACTTTTACCTGAGTGGGTGCTTGAGAATTTCCCGAGTTTCATTCTTTGCGATATTTGAATGAGGTCAACTATATACAAAATAAAATCTTACCGAAAATTTTTTACGAATGTTTAAAAACTATATCAGCTTTCACGTATAAGATAAAATTCCATTTATTTATTATAGTATCAAGTCGTCACATGAAATTAAAACATTCTTTATGCAAATAAATTTATTTTAAGAAATTTAAGTGTTGTACTTATTATTTATCATAATTAAGAAATTTTCTATTTTGTTGGTTTATATGCTTCGATGATACTCAATAGCTAATTTTTTATGATATAATAGAAATGTTATGATTTATGATAAACTAAATATTAAAGTGAAATATAAAATTATTCTTAACTTAAAATTCTTCAGTTTTATATAATCTAATCTCTCTTATTATTATTTTTTATATTATCAAACTCTATACTGCAACACATGTCTTTAATTTGTGTTTATCAACTAACTTGCATATTTTTTATATGGAGTTAAGTCTTAAAAACCAGAATATTTTATAATGAGAAACGGCGTTTTCTTTGATATTAATGTTTCCCAATTTAATAAATTTTTTTTAATAAAGAAGCTTTGCTTAATACTACATCCTTTGAAAATTTTAAACTACAAGGTCCGGATATTAAATTCCAGGACTCATGAAATAACTCAGAAGAAAAATAAGTTAAACACATAGCCGTTTAATATGATTCGAAGTAATCCCTTTTAGCCATAATTCACGTCTTTGCTCGGCTGTTCAAATTTCGGAAAGAAATTTTAAAGTCCTCTTTTGGAATGCTCTTTAATAGTGACGTTACAGTTTTCTTAATGGCTTCGATATTCTGAAATCTTGTTTCCTTCTGCGAATTTTTAAGGTTGGGAAACAGGAAAGAGTTTGCAGGTGTTATATCAGGAGAGTATGGTAGATGCTGAAACTCAACGATGCCATGCTATCCTAAGAATCGCCTCACAGGCAATGCAGTGTGTGGGCGAGCATTGTTATGTAGCAGCAGCCAACTCCCATTTTGTTGAAATGCCTCACTCTACGAATTCGTTTCCGATGTCAGTCAAGAACTTCTGTGTAGAACTGTCAATTGATAGTCATGTTAGGACGAAGAAATTCATAATGAATGAGTCCGTCCCAAAAGAAGAAAGCGATTAACAAGACCTTGATTTTAGACTTTTCAAATCGAAATTTTTTCTGCCTTAGTGAACTTGGAGACTGTCATTTGCATTGGAGAGGTCATACCGCAGCTGTCTTGCCCAATCTGAAGCAAAATATAATACTAATTCTTTGCTCCATTTTCACTTTGACAACAGGAATTTAGAGCTACGTTTTAACTCTCCTTTTCACAAGAAACTCTTACTTAAAAATGGCACCAATTGGACGCACATGAGCAAGAAAATGCTTTTCAGTATACGCAATCATTAGCTCCATCTTCCAGCTTCTCGTTTTCCTACAGTCACATCAGTCCTGGAAATTAATAGCCGTACCTTGTATAAGAATTATTTTAAAAAAATTAAATCAATGAAAGCATCTATTTACACTTTTTTCTTTTTGATTAATTTAAAAATGTTGGGGATACTTTAATTACTGAATGCTGTTGCAGATAAATCTTTTAATCGAACATCAAATAGGGATTTTAAGAAAAATTTTTCTTAAGCAACAGGAAATATTCTGTCGCAAGGGAGGAGACTCAATAATATTTGATTGGGGAAAAAGAAATCCATTATTTTTACGTGAACTTTATGTAACTTCTTTTGGATTCACTTTGTAAAAAGGTTTAAAACAGCTTTCATGTAGATTTTTAGATCTTGCGCGTTACGACTGCTGACATGCGGTTAACTTCGATCATTTTTGATATTTTATAGACATTTTCGACGATGCTGTATCCACATGCGAGGTGCATCTCTAACATCAAAAATACCCGAATGGAGTCGACGAAACAAAAATTGTACGTAACTGGTTGTTACAGTCTTATATAGTCTTATACAGTCTTATAAACACCTTTCACAATTTTAGCCAACCGGCTATCTTTTTCGCCGTTACAAGAGAAAAACGAAAATGTATCGAATTTTCTGTTTGTTGTCTTCCATTTTTAAAACCTTGTACTCGTAACTGAATTAATCAAACAAAAAACCGCAAGAGGATATTTTAGTGTCAAATGTCAGCTTTCCAACAAACATAAATCTGAAATTGTTTGATAGATACCTCACGAGATATCGATCACTACAGACGTCAACCGAAAAAATAATGGATTACTTTTTCCCCAAATTAATATTTCTTCTCAGCAGAGACTAGAATAGAACATGAGCTTTCGACTCTAAAGCATGTGGTTATAGTACAGCACCACGATGATATTTTATTTTAATTATTTGACCTTAATTTGGATAACTTATGCAGAAAATTACAGCAAGAAGGTTTTTCATATTTGTTGGGCCGCATTTATGGGCCACATTTTTTTCTTAAAAAATAAATTGTTCTACAATTAGACCCCCAAAATAAAATTTTATTGTAATTACTGAAAAATATCAAGCTTTTTAATAATTTATTTTGATTAAGTTAAATTTATGTTTCTTGGAAATGAATCCCAAAAAAAAAATCCTTCAATATTACATTTATCTATATATTATTTAAATATTTTTTTCCTTTTGAAATACTGAATGATAGCTTATATCCAAAATAATTTTGTGCATTTTTATAAATTACGTAATGTTATCAAAATTGCACTTAAGAAAATTACTAAAGGACAAAGGGAAACATAAAAATGATTATCTAAATATTTCTACTTATAGGAAACCATTCTTATGCAGAGAGTATCTTTGTTAATAGCGTGACTGTTCACATATATTATATCTTTTTTACTTTCCTAATATAATACTCTTTTTTACATTCCTAACCAAATTGAAAATAAAAAAAATTTGTGCAGATCATTCTTTTGAATTGAATTTTCATTCAAATCTTTTCTATGAAAGCTACTGCGAAATGAAGCGCTTTGTTAGAGAATGGCTCAAATGCAAATCATTATCGATGTGTTTATTCAAGCTACTGCAGCAGCAGAATAGCAAACTGAAAAAGCATTAAATTACAATAGAAAACACGACTGATGAATGTGTGCACATAAACATGCGTACGCACATCATCAGCAAAATATATACACCCAGAGAAAACATTGTTTAACAATGTTTCCAGAATTTTCTCTATATCAATATTTTTTTCTCTCCTAAATTCTTTTGAACCACGGAATGTTGATCGTAGACATGACATCAATTAGTTTCCACTTTTATTAATTACTTCGTGTACTTGGAGAGTGGCTCTTAATAAAGTCAACGGTGCGATTAGTGTTGGCGAGAAGCAAGAGAAGGTGGATAGCTTTTAAACAGAAATTGTCGGTCACGCTCGGCAACATTTGCATGCAATAATCGCATTTACGATTCAGTTAGGCACAATTAATGTCGCCAAACATGTAAAAATGACTTCACAGTGGCACGTTGGATAAGCCGCAGGCGGACATTTTGAATGGACTGAACTACCAGTGATTTTATGAAAGGATAAGGAAGTGGGTGGGAGGTTTGATTGCAAGTAAAGATATCAACATCATACAACTTTCTTTGTAATTTGCGGCAAAACAAGTAGAAATAATAGATGGTTAAAGTGAAAGGTGTAATTAACTTTTTTTTATGAATAATGTTTGTATGAAGTATGTAATTGTTAGGTTTCTAACTTGAATGCAGGAAAGCTATATAGATCACGTAAAGCGAAGCAAAATTATTTTTTTATAAATTTATTTTTTAGTTTAATATTTACTTTAATTTTTCATTGTACATAGATTATTAACATGAATATGTTATTTTTTAAATAATATAAAATGTAATTTTAAAATTTTAATTTTATTTGTAACAGTAAACCATAGAAGCCTCATTAATTGGAAGGGTATCAGATTAGCCTCAAAAGGAAAGCTTGTAGTAAATCATTTGAATTACCCTTTCATATTACCTTTTCAAAAAGAATTTCCTTTAAAAAACCATTCACGTGTTGTAAGATAATAAATTTAGAAAACTTTTGTGGTAGATGTACATGCGGACACTAGGAATTCAACATCAGTCACTTGTTATTCAATATTGGGTGGAATTGAACCCTAATTTTGCATCCTTAAGAGTAGTAGTCTTTGCACTATTTCATGCTGAGTTCTTCATCAATCCCATTAAGGAATACAGTATTAGATATGTTTATTTTTAATTCACAAGATTTAATTTCTTAAATAATAAAATAGAAACCAATAAATTGTTGTTATGACAACAGACATTTATTATCCTCTTGCTATTATGAATAGCAGTGAAGAAATCAAAAAATATTTTCTAACATTTGGGATAAATATGAATAAAGAATTAAAATTAACTTTTAAGCTGAAACCGAAAGTCATTTTATATATTTTTTGTTTTGTTTTCTTTTTTGTTTGTATATCTCTAATTTAAATTAATGAAATGAGGAACACTTCCATTATTTTCTAAAATACTTAATACTTTCCAATAAGTTATTTATATTAAATTCTGTAATTATTTTATTTATTAGTTGAATTCAAAACAAGTTTCATAGATAAATTATGAATTTAAGTATTCGCTTCATTTATATTCAAATTTCGCCAAATGATCAATAATTTCATCGATTTTAGCAATTAATTATTATTAGAATAAAGTTATTTTTTGCAATGTCTGCTTTTTGTTTCTTCACACTTCTTATAAAGTAAGGTGATTCACAGACTATTTATGAAGTAAATTTTTTATGAAATCTAATTCTAATATTTGCTTACTTATGTCTACTTGTATACAAAAATATGTAAGTTATATTTTGAATAAGTAGTGTCATTAACAAAAATTATTGTAACATTTATCTAAATTTTATATGGTCAAATCATATTATTTTCTTCAATATTGGACATTTCATACATCAAATATCAACAGCTCATAACCAGTAAAATAATACTGGTTATATACAGTAGTAGCACATGGGACTATTTCATTGATTACTTTTAATGATAAAGTATAATAGCTGGAAACGTAAGTTAGTCTTTGTATTTGGAACCTGAAGTGTTTGTTTGTAAACCAGGCAGTTTCCAAAATAATATGGACATTATTAATACTGCAATAAAATACGTTAATATTTCCTCCTCTGGATACATCAGATTCCAGAGTATTTAAGAAATCATTGGTCTACCTCTTTAGACAAAGTTTGAAGATCTTCCTGTTCATGCAAATCAGTTGTTTTCAATTATATTTACTGTATTGGTGGCATAATTTTTACGTGAATGCCACGTGGAACATTTAATGATACCATTGTTCCAGTACTGATGTATTTTAGTATAACAGTTTTCAAACAGTTCTCAGACTTCATAATTTCCAAATAACTGTTTTTTAACAGTTTAGGATCTTTACTTTCATACAGATGAATCATATACTCATCCAAATAATAAAAAAATGTATGTATCAATGTTTAACTTTTTGAAAAATGATAATTAGCAATGCTCTATTAAATTAATAACTGTACAATTTTCCTTCTGTTCAAATAGGGTTCCAAAAAATTGCCTAAAATCACTTTAGATTTTTAATCTAGATTTTGGTTTCAAATTATAAATTTTCACTTGCAATTTTCATAAAATTCTATTAGAGTATTTGTAGGAATTTTTTTTCATAACCCATCAGAGTTACTTCTAATTTTCTCTGTTTCAAATTGCATGTTGTAAATTGCTCGTACCCTTCACCGGAGATACAAATCACGTGATAAGTTCCAAATAATAATCGGCGAACAGGTGGAAACAATGCAAAAGACAGCATGATAATTGCTCTTCAAGGTGGTAATTTTTTTCCTTTTTGGAGACTTGGTACTACCTTTTAACAAGCGTGGGCGTATCGAGACTACAGGATACGTGCAATTGAACACGTCTGCCCATCTGTCTTTCTGAGTATGGAGCATTAAATGCCACTTTCGAAAAAGGTGGGAAATTTGCCGCTTCAAAGACTCTTGAAAAGTTTTGTTTGGCACACCAAACAATTCTTTTCCTACCCCACCACTTCTTCTTCCTCACTTGGTTTTTGCAGATGTTGACTTCCTGCGCTAATGCGACAAGAGGCAGAGTATAATTGTCCCGCAATATGAGATTCATCGCGTGGACCCTGCCAGTTATGTTCCTACCCACCTACGCGGCACAGAAATGTCAGTTTCTTTTGTCTGAATGAATGAACTCTTACTTTCTAAGAATTGCATGTATTCGGTTTGAATTACTATTTAATTGCTACTATCTGCAAGAACATGTTTCAAAATAAAAAAAATTCAGGAAATGTTTTTGGTATTGTTTTCATACCGAATCTAGTATACATATTACGAATTGCGTAAGGTAAAGATTTCAAACACATAATAATATCATTAGAGGACTGAACAAAGACCAAATAATATTGCCTATAGAAATCATATTTTAATTGTTATTTATTCATGTTTTAATATTTTGATCAAATTTATTTTATGATTAAGAAAAAATAAATAAATTAAACTTGAGAGTTTCACAGTGAGATACAAAATACTATATATATTCATGTATTAGCTTTATATTAGCTTTGGACAGATCTATATGTGCTTATACTTCTGAAGACACAACTCACCATTATATCAAGAACTTATTTTTGATTCCATATCTCAACCTTAAAAGGTACAGACAGCAATCAGGTACAGACTTCATAAGCTTCTGCATTCAATACCTCCTTAGAGAAAATATTCTAACAAACGTAATGAAATTCTTATCCATCGAAAACTTAGAACTATCTTAGAGCAAAGCTGCTAAATAAAATAAGGAAGAATAAAATTTCTGACTCTCCAACTAAAACTGAGAAAATATATCGAGAATTTTCTTCACATGAAAGACGAAATTAGATGATAAAAGCATTCAAATTGAAAACTAAGTTGCTACTAACTGTTGTATATATACACTTGATACTAATTTTTCTTTTATTATCATTTTATAAAGACAAAATTCAAATTATTTTGATTGCATTTATTATGTATGTAAGTTACAAAAAAATTTTAAGCATGATCTATCATTATACCATATCCCTTTAAAATAGAGAACATGAATAGTGGTTACTAACAAATTAATTACTGCCTATTCACAAAACGGACATTAGAATTGTATTTTAAATTTGTGGAGAGTAGATCCTTAGTCTTTCAAACTTAAAATCACTTTATAATACATAGGATTGAATGGTGGATGGTGTAAACCTTCCATTCGGATTTTTTTGCAAGATTTTGGTTTTGTTAGTTACAGGAAGTCCGGAAGTATATTATATAGCAGTACTTTGACAATCTTTAAATGTTCTTTTCAATTCAAAGTTTCACAATATGACTAGTAATACATTTTTTTAAGTAATACTTAATAATACTTAAACTTAATAATAATACTTAAGTAAAATACTCTCTCTCTCTTAACCGTTTGAGTGCTGAAGAGTTTTCTTATATGTATGCTAAAAGTGCGGAATGAAATGCGTAGTAATTTAATTAACAAAACAAGAGAAGTGCGATAGCACTTCTCCGCATTTTTGGCGCATAACGAGCGAAGCGCGATAACGTTTCACCCCACTCAAACGGTTAAACAAAAATGTATTACTAGTCATATATATTAGTTTTAATTTTTTATTTCAATTAATTATAATCATGAGTTATTACGTTATTTTATTATACACATTATATATGTAGCTTTATTTATGAACTTTTGAGACAATTTCATATTTTATTAAATACTTGTTTTATGTTGGGAGTACTGTCGAATTGGCAGCTGAAAGATTAGGGTTTTGGTTTATGGGTCACTTACAAAATGATTCGCTGATTTGGGTGGATTTATTGGCTCTACGTCCTTGAATGAATGAAGTAGTTTGGTTCTTCTAAATTTTAAGTCCAAGTCTACTTAAGCTAGTGTACAAAAGTGACTTATCTTGAAGAAGTAAACCATTTCGAACTTCGGTCTAAATATGTAAACATGAGAGGTTTTATGTTTTTTTTACATATATATGCAATATTAAAAATCATACCTTTCTACGCAATTTACACACATGATAATACTGATTCTTTGCAATTAATTTTGCTATTGATAAATGGTATATAAAATTTTCCCTATTTAATACATTTATAAATAAAAAAAATAAACATATTAGTGACAATTGTGCATTAAGGGGTAAGTGAGTAAAAAAGCAAATGAAAAGAAAGGAGTGATTTATTAATTTCTATATAAAATAACTCATTCGTTAACTTCCGGTTTCCTATTTGAGCCAACCTATATTCTTTTGCACGCATGTGACATAAGAATTGTTTTCGTTCATACTTTTATAGTTTAAATAAAACTGTAATTAGGCCTATTTCCGTTTCCTTACTTTCTTGTTTATCTCTTAAAAATATGAATAACGTCACCTGTTGATTATTGCTTGTGATGTCATTTGTCATGCACAGATTTATTAGTAAAATGCAATTGATGCAAAAAAAAAAACTCAATGATGGTAAACATATCATAGGTTGAAAAAATGTGAAAATCTCGAGGGAAAAATATAATTTAAATGACTAAAACAACATGAGTATACATT
Organism: Latrodectus geometricus; assembly: GCA_026290005.1. NCBI lineage: Eukaryota > Metazoa > Arthropoda > Arachnida > Araneae > Theridiidae > Latrodectus > Latrodectus geometricus. Next base: position 296,207 of record JAPDSC010040821.1, read on the forward strand.
AGTGATAAAGTTAGCGATTAGCATAACTACGCTAAACTATGACAAAATATGCATAATATAACAAATAAACATCAAATAATTTGAAACTTGAAATAAGAATGAAATATATATACTTCTCCTAAAGATCTGAGAGATAATATGTAAACTCAACTGCGCTTTTTTAATATTTTTTATATGTAATAAAAACAATATAATATTTATATTCAAGTTGCTTTCTTTTCTGTCAAAAAGCTTTGCTAAAAATATCAATAAAATTAACTAAAGTTACTGCGAATTTATATTAAATATGCCAAAAATTTTTACTAAGCATTGCACTATTTATTCTGTTTAAAAATATATTTTCTAAGATCGAAACAGGCTTAAAAAAGAGAGGTATAGAGTGATACAGAAAAGGATGGTTTTCGGAAAGGTTCTGCTCTGTAAGATATCATCAATCAGAAAAAGTCTCTACGCATTAAAATTTATATGGTCTAATATTTTTATTCTAAGTATGGGAAGAAGAAGGGTAGGAAAGAGAAAGAGAGAGAGCAATAACATGCATCAATTAGGTGTCACTTGAGATATTATAAAAACAACGATGATTAGCAATTGACTATGTTTAATTTCTCATACAGTTACTTACATAATACTAATGTTAAAAGGTTAAACTTTAAGCATTATAAAAATCTTTTTTCGCCTACATTCATGCATATATGCATATGTATAAATAGAAATACTTATTTTTGTAATATTTTACTCTGAATCTCTTTACACCAAAAAGAAATTATGTATTGGTTTAGCAAAAAGAGCATCTTTCTAAAATATCTCAATTAATTTTAAGAGCATAATTAAAGTTCAAGGCTATTAAAAAATTCAATGCTAATTAAAGTTCCATGACTGCAAACAGATTTCCATGACACTATATCAAAATATAGAGTCGTGGAAATCTGATTGCTTATTTTCATTATTTCTATCATAAATATAGTTGACATAGAATATTATTAACAATTAAGGATACATTTTAATTCTCACAGTGATTTAAAAAAAAAAAAACTCTTACTGACATTAAAATTAGGGCACAAAGAAGATATGCATACTACAAAATGATATTTGTGAGACAAGTATATTGTTCTAGAAATAACAAGCGACTAAAGTTTTCAAAAATTTAAAAAGTATAATTAAGAAATCAATATACAGAATAACCATTCCTGGCAGCAGTGACAGCTGTACCCATGGATATTGACTTAAACATGTGTTAGGTAGTATATTCAGGTACAGCAATCCATGTAGTTTCACTTCCATATCATATTCATCAACAGAAGTGACTAACGTAAAATGAAGAGCAACTATTGACCAGAAATTTTCTATTGGCAAAAAATGTAGAGAAATTGTTGCCATGTAAGGAAGGCAAACCTTTCTGATTGAAGAATTCCGAGTAATACCGGCTATATGCGGTAAATGTAGCGTTTTGCGGGTCTCTTAATAAAGAGTAAGACCATGAGTTTTAACCCAACAAATATTTAATGATCAGTATTCAAAGTACAGTCAATACGAATAATTAACAATAATGACGAATATAGGCGTATGATCATCTATATTTTAGCATGAAGTATAGTTGAAGCAATAAATATCAATTTAACATTCCACGTTGATGTAAGAGTTGTCGAATTGTTCATGGAAATAAGTTTTATCTTGCAAAAGATTCCATTTTTCGATTCAAAGTTCGCGACTTGTTTGTACGATCCATTCAGACTATATTGATCATAAGCAGATCTGGATTTTCGTCTGTTAGCTAAGCTAAGCTCTACCACGATGTTTGTAAGTCTGCCTTGAATTTATCGATTCCATAATTTAAAGATAATTATGAAATATCGAACCACGTGGGTTACAAAACAGCAATCGATGAACCACAATCCTAATGAATCTATTTGTATCAGCCAGAAACATGCTGCTAGTCAGTATTTTTCTATCATCTCACATGAAGCTTGAAGAAGGTATGAGAGGTCTGCTGTAAAATATATTTTGTTAATTTTACATGATTTTATTGAATAGCTAATAAACTAATCATGTAGATACAGCAGAACTTTCTTTGTCTTAAAATATCACGTGTGTAGTATATATTCTTCTGAATATAATTATTTTTATCACTATTAGTTTATATTAAGTATAAGTTCTTATTGTATTACAAATATTAACATAAAAATGCTGCATATTTATGTTATTATACGTATCTACAACAACTTGTATCTTTTACTTGGCATTTACGATATTTCTTATAAACTAGGTTAGAGAGAGTTTGCTCTTCAAAGGCCATTTCTTGTGCTTGAAAGCTAAGTAGACCAGGATTTACGGATAAAATTGGTTTCTGAAAATCTAAAGACTATGCGGAATATAAAGCTATGAAGTATCATTTAACAGCTTTTGGTTTCGAATCTTACTTCAATTGATGTTTCGAATGCTTGATTGAAATCCACATCGGTAGAAGGCCAAGATACTACCCATTTAGCTGCTAGATCGGTCAAGAAAAATTAACAGTTGGCATAAACACTCAAGAAATTTTTATCTGGCTTGTTCATTATTATGTTGACAAAGACTAGAATTTTTAATTATGCAATACTTACAATGATTTAGAACAACATTGTAATATTATAATAACATATATTTTTTTGATAGAGTGATAAGATTCAAACATACTGTATCAGAAATTTATTTTTTTATTTGTTTTTAGGATTTTACATTTTCATAATTTATTTGTATACGTGATTTGATAATAAAGATACAAAGACACAAATACAATTAATATGATATATTCCGCTTATGTTATTTATATTAGCCGGCATAAATATATTTCTTTTATTATATACATATCCTTAAATGAAAACTTAAAAATCATCATTTTATAAAATATTCAAAAGATCTAAAAGGCAAAGCATTATACTTAATGCAAGAAAAATAATAAAAATGCAAGCACAAAGGCGAAATTCGAAACTAATTTGATAAAACTGTGTTTTGAATAATTCATATCAAAATTGTTTCGGTTATTAGAATTCAAAACTTACAATGATTTGCAACAACTAAAATGAGGTTAAAAACGCAATTTTTTATACTTATTTTTGGCACTGATTTGCTACATTACGTACATATAGGATAATTTATCTAATATTTGTTATTTGTATACAATAATCTTTCTATTCATTATTTGTATAGAAGAGTTTTTGTTAGTCTAAAAGAATAAATTCCACGAATAATTTATCTATTCTTAATATTACTATTTTTAAAAATATATTCTAGACAGTTTTTGTTGTCTGATATGTATTTCTTGCATATAGAAATGTATACATTATCACACAATTCTGGAAAAGAAAAATTAGTTTTAGTTTCTTAACAACGAATTATTAAAATATCTCTCTCATTTTTATACATGAGGTTAAGTCTTCGAAATATTTGAACGATAATATCTTTGTCAATAAGACCATTTTGAAATTTTAATGACTACATCTATATTTTAAATGTGAACTGTATTTTATATTTCATCATTTGCTTGAATATTATTTCATTGTTTCTATTTCTTTTTACAAATTCGTTGAGCTATTTAGTAGCTTTCACGGACGAGATTCTTATGACAGGTATTTCTTTTCATAAACACATTAATTATATCCTTCATTAAGATCAAGATTATCTGGCTACTCTAATTAAGAAAAGACGAATTTGTTATGAATTTTAAACATTTTAATTCTGGAGCAACAGCAATAAGGTGCTATAAATCATAACACTTAAGCCAGAACATGTAAGTCTAACTGTTACTCAAAATATTTCAGGTGACGCCAACCTTGAAAACGACCATCGCCAATTCACGACACGACGATTTGTTTTTCAATAGCTGTATTTATCACCATGGTGCGTGAGTTTAATGGCGCGCAACATCTCAACTTTGGGTTTTCTATCATTTTTTTTCTTCATAAAGCAAAATAAAGAGATCTTGTTTTAGTATTTCGCTTTGTATGATAAAGTAAAAATGAGACGAAGATTATTATCATTTTGTGTAGAGATTCCAGAATCAAAATTAAGAACTCAACTCGTGTAGGCATTTAACTCAGAATTATGTCGTAAGCTGTACAAGAATTATTACTGAAGGAAATATTAAGCGCGCTAATTATCTATGTAACGCACCAGGATGGACTCGTTACAGAAGATCATTGCGGCTTCTGCCAACGAGATCCTGTTTATAAAATAATTTGTGCCAATGAATAAATTGCAGGATTGGTATGGGTTCAACCCTGTCCAAGGGTCTCCAGAAAAGAACTTTTTTCTTTCCTTACCACCCCAACAGGAAATGAATTATTTGTTACTATCACGACAAGTCAGGAAACTCGTATCTTTACGTTTAATTTTTTTTTATCACTTGGCAAGAAACTGGAAGAAAGAAAGAAAAAAATCACGCAATGTTATTGTTATGCGGAGGCGATAACATCGACGCACTTGTTCAAAATGTTCAATTAAAAACGTAACCATCCTTATTATTTCATCATCACCGTTGGCATTGTGAGCGTCTCTAACCTGGATTTTTCATGTTCATTGTCACACTTGTAGCTTTTCTTCTGCGATATGGCGAGCTATTAATATGGCAACAGGAACTTCAAGGTCATTTGGTATTTATTTTTGACGATTTGTTTTATTGTCTATTAATTTGGTAATTCAGTTGAGGATGGATTAGCTTGATATGAATACAAAAATCAATCATGGATTCATTAATTTTTTTTTTTTACTATTCTTGCTTTTTTGTACAGAAATCATTGCACTTAGTCAAGCATTGAACACACTTAATAATTGTGATTGAAATATTGAATCAAAAATAAATTTGTCATTCAATTTCTATTACTATTTTTATTCCTTTGATGCTTTAAAATATTTCTTGAAGTGATATAAATTACGAACTTTATGCCTTAATTTCAAATTTCATTTGAATACATATTTTCTTTGCATTATTTAATTCTTTATGAGAATTTTTCAATCATGGGCAATACAATAAAATTGTAAAACATGGAAGAGCGAATGAGTTTATATATTTCTAAACAATCTTTAATTTATACACTACTATAATGAATTTTAACGAATTATCTTTTCCTACAAAATAATGATTTTTATGTCATACACAAGGATTCTTTAATTAAAAAAATTAACATGTAATTTAATAAGATTTTTCATTCAAAACACTTTCCACCAATAAATATAAGTAAAGTATAATACAAAAGTTTCTTTTCAATTAAATTCTGATTTATAATATTTTATAAGATATTTTTGTATCTTAAGAGAGGATTTAAATGAGAAATGCTACCTGGTGGACCTTTTATGAGTAGGAATTCAATGTCCTTACAACGCATTAGAATAATATAAGTTACTAGCAATAGTGACCAATGAAATCTTAAAAAATTCTCAAATATTATTTTTCGATACTTATTTCAGAAGCATTTATGGAACATTCATGCATATTTCTCATGGATTTGGTGATTCATACTAAACTAATATATTATTGTACTGTTTCTTTTCTGGATATCCCTAAAACTGTTGACGACTTCATAAGTTAGAGTCATCGTTAAGAGACAAAATGAGTACTTTTACTTTTTCCTCTCCATAATTTTAAATACCACTCGTATGGTAGGCCTTAAGCCATATGGATATTTAGCATGTGCTAGGCTTCTCAAAATGGTAATTTTTGGCTGGGTAAGATATAAAAACTGCATTTCTATACAAGATTAGAATCTAATTCGTAAGCTGTTGAGCTAAAGCCAAAATGCAAATTATCTTTTGACTGCCAGCTCGATTATTGTCTGTAAATTAATCAATATAATAATCTGTATGAAGTCAGAACTCATACCTTGGACAAAAAACATGTAATATTACATATATATAGATATGCATTATTTTGATATTTTATCAATTAAATGATCAAGTTGTATACTGTAAATATTTACATTGTAATATTATTAAATAATTATATTGTAAATATGTTTTTATTTAGTTTTCCTTAAAAAATTCTAAATTTTTTTAAAGAAGATTTTAATATTTTAACCATAACGAAAATTTGTATATTTAATTCGCTTTTATGATTGCAATTATTTCCAATTTCTCAAATAAAGGGTATTTTTTTCCAAAACAACTTTATAAAAAACAATGTATAGAAATGATCGCTTAGGAATATAAGATATTCATTAAATAACAATTTGAATTGTTTTATATGATGATTTTTCGACCAAAACATTTTAATCTCTACAAAAACATTTTAATCTGGAGATAAACGAGCCAACGAACATTAGAACAAATCCAAGAATGCTAAGTATTCAGACGACATTTCTGACGTTTGTGATTATTCTGAAATTCAAATTTCTCCCTGTAAGATTTGAGTGAAAAAAATATTGAATCATTAATTAATATGTTTCAATACTTTTTTTCAATATTAATTGTTTTCTTTTTATTCTAACTATTATTTTGACACTTTTTTGAAAAAGTTATTTTTTTCTGTAATTATTTTTAAAAAATACTTTCACAGGAAGAAAATTTAAAAAAAAAAAAAAAAAAAAAAAAAAAAACGTTTTTCTAGTAAAATATTTAGTTTATAATAAGAGTTCTTACTTAATATTAGGAAATAATATTTTCAATAACATCTTTAACCCGTAACAGATCTTATAGGAATTATATGCAAATTTTATTTTGTTTATGAAAATATTAATTATTCAGTTTAACGTTATTATTCTTGATGATAATATAAACTCAGAAGAAAATTATCAAACAGAAAATGATTCACAATTTTATCCCTTTCAAAAAAAAATACTATAAAAATAAGAATCAAATAATAATGTGAATAAATTGATGTGATGTCTTAGGTATTAATTCATTAAAATCTTAATTGGGAAATAGTTCTGTTATTGTTTCCTTAACTTTTTTACTTTGTACCTGCAATGAACATATATAAGTATGAAGTAAAGGTAAAAATAAAAGCTGTGTTTTAGTATTAATAAAATTAGCAAAGATGAAAATAAGTTTCTTTTTTTCGAAAGCATTATGTTCCTTGCAGAAGAAAACATAAGAAATTTGACAAAAGGTATTGTTTTCAATACCAAATTTTCTGTAAATGGAAAAGAAAGAAGTTACCTTATAATAGACAGTATTTCAATGTTGATCTTCATGAAATAACTGTAAGAAATTTTTTACAAACAGTTACATTGTTCATTGTTTCATTGAGAGACAACAAACTCTTTCCAAAAACCAAGAGGAAGACAGTTCTAATAATGCAACAGCTTGGTGTATTTTAACATCTTTTTCTTCCATTTTTTTCTTCCTCCTCTGCCTGTACGCGTCAACTATTTTCCAACTCTGTTCACCATCTGGAGCACCCCTTCCAACAACCCCCTTGATGAAAAGCCATATCCACCTGTCTCCAGAAACGCATTTTTATTGGCCATGTTTAATTAGTTTTCCTTCACTATACAAAAATCTTGTCCCGAGATCTGGTTATTGAAAATACCCCTCTTCTTTTTCTCACTTCCTCCTCATCTTTTCTCTTCCTCTTTTTTTCTTCCTTTCCTCCCCCATCAACTTAATCTTTTACTCTTTCATTACACTCAAACTTAAGCGCCTCAACTTAAGCAAATTTATATTAGCACTCAGAGACTTATTACAGTTTTCTTTCTGTCTTCCAACTCAAGCGGAATGTGTACGAGCGAGTTGAGTTGTCCTTTCCTACTCCTCCACGTTACCTCTAATTGTGGCGAGAAATTACAAGTTTGCAAACAATGCTAGTGCTAAGGATGGCCTGGCGTAATTTTTTGAGCTTTTTTAGTATTATTTTCGAAGAGGGTCCTCTCTGTTCTCACAGCGGGGAATTTTCTCTGAAACTTATTTAATATCCTTGGGTATTATTTACATTTTTTTCATGTTATGCTTCCCTCTGTGTTTTATTTTGCCGAGCAAGTGGATCAAATTAATTCTACTTTTCTTATTTGCTTTTTGCTTGGGAAGATTTATTTTTGAAGCTGGTACTCTTTTGGAATCAAGCCATCATTACCACTGCTTTCAGCTAAAAGGAGTTTTTATTTGAATTTTGTTTAAAGTGAAAGCTCATATTACAGCTTGGAATCAAGCCAAATATACAGAACGATAAAAGTACATATTTTATGTACATCGTAATGTATAATGTAATCATTGAAATATACAAATTTTTTATTAATGACTAAAATATTATGCAGTATATTGAATAAATGTTAATTTGAGTTTTAATGGGTTTAAGATGCATCAGTATTACTTTGATACAAATCCATATGTTTTTCTTTTATTTAAAAAGTTATCTGTATTATGTCATTTATAAATAATATAGAATATTGTTTCCATTATAATTAAAAGACAAGTTATTATTTAAAAATGATAATACGATTTTCTGTTTGATATAATTTTGATATGATTTTATATTTAGTATGTTAATTTTTAAGGTAATCACAACTGTTTTTCACAAGAATACAAATTTATGATGTAAACTGAATTACATCACTGGTATGCATATTTTGTTTTTATAGTATGGAATGTAACATGGTATAATTATAACATATTTATAACAGGGTTTGGATTTTATATACAGAAATAGCTTTAAATTACACCTCAAGTTTAGGCTAACTAAGATATAATATTAATGAATCAATATATAATTTAATATATGATGTAATTTTAATAAAATTTCTTACATAAAGTGCAAAACTTTGAATTAATTAATAAAAAATAAATGAAGAAATTATGCATTGTTGAAAAATGCTACTTTTAATGAAAATAAAAAAATCATAGTTATTGCTATGAGCTAAAAGATATTTTATCGGAAAATTTTGAAATAATATCTCCTTTCATAATTTGGATTTATGCCAATATCAAAATAATATTAATGCATTTGTATTTAATTTAATATATATATAACGTCATCTACAATTTATCATTTATATACAGTAAAATAGGAATATAATAATAAATTCTTCGTGCATTAATATAAAAAAATTTTTTTAATCCCTGAATAGGAGGTATAATTAGCTTACCAATATTTATTTTCATTAATTGTTAAAAATAACTATATTAATTATTTTTTCACTAGTCGTAGAGGTTAGATATTTTTCGGGAAGAGTTGAAATTTATTACCTATGATTTTTACTCTGGTAATTCTATATATTTCTTTAAATTAAAATTATTTTTAATTTAATTATTCGCCAATAAACTAAAGAATCCGCAGAAAAGCCGAAATTGTTAAATTTTCCGTCACTATAGACGATCTTATAGATTTACCATTATAATATTTAAAAAACCATACATTTTATGTTCAATAAACATGCGAAAAGATTTTTCCTGATATTCATATATTATCACTTAGTACTCCGTATAAATATTATTATAAATGTGAATATATATTTTTATTTGGCTGCTGTTTTAAAAGTGGTTTTAGATCAATACTATTTAAAGTTTATATTATTAATTAATGAAATATTCTTTTAATGATGCCTAATAAAGTTTACTATTTGTTTAAGTTTAAATATACAAAACAATCCACAAATCCATAGTTAAAATTATAAAAATTTTGGTAAATATCTCCGATATTTAGATGTCCATAATGAGAATTTTTCCTGAAGCATTTCAAACTTATACACGGGAGTCATTTCACATTGATAATTTATATTTTTAATTAAAATGTATTATATATTTTAATAAATGTTAAATGAAACACTCATCTTAAGATAACATTTAATAATGAAACATTATTTTTAAAATAAACAAATTTTAATTTGCAATACAGAGATCTATGTAAAAAAATAGGGATATTTTATTTTTAAATCCTTTTCATATTGATTTCATTAGAAATTAAAGTAAATAAATATATTGCTTATTTTTATTCAACTTAATGATCTCAATGCTATTAAATTGTTGACAAAAATAGCCAACTTAAAATCATTAAAGTTAATATATGATATTTATTTTATTTTAGATTATGTATATTAGATTTTCAAACCTTGTATTAAGCTTACTATTAAGTAAAACTAACTATATTTATAAAATATTTTTCTCGTAACATTATTATTTAGTGAATCCCTGGATAAAATATATGGAATTATTTTTAAACATTAATTAAAATATTTATTTTTAATTTTTCATAATAAAATTAAAAAGAAAACACTAGCAAAATTTGGGAAAACTTATTGAGAGGCAAACGCGGGATTCTCTTTAATTTTATTAAATCAAAATGCATAAAATCTTTATGATGTCTAGTTAGTATTTATAATATATGTCAGAATAAATATAATCTGGTTAAATAATTACAACGTTGTTAAACTGGATTGGTTACCAATGATCTAGTTTAACCTTACCTAATACCATTTAAATATAAAATTGTTGTAAAATATTTATTTTTATTCCTAGAAAGAATATTCTAAATTTCGTATATTTTATATTTACTTAGCATCTAAAAATGTTTCATTGAGTCCTGTTTCAATTTAAAACCAGCAGCAGTGGAGAAACTGAGGTTTCAGTTTCGTTTGTTTTCGTAATTTTCTATAAAAGGTCAACTTTGTTACCATTTTGGTTAATTGTTATTAAAAACATAGCTTTCGAAATCTGGAAAGAGTTGCATATAAAATATTTGTTTTTCAATTATTGGAGAAAATTTTTCAGAAGCTGATATACAGTTTGAAAATCACTAATATGCTATGAATTGAAGCATCATTTAAAAATAAAATTAAAATTTCCCTTATTTTCAAATGAATTCCTTATTCCAACTGAATATTTATTTCAAATTAATCTATACTCTTTACTTAAAAATCAGTGTTATATATCATAGAAATCAATATACTTTACAAGAAAAATCAATAACCTCAATGCGCAGCCTTTTTTTGAGGTATTAGTTTTTCAGTATTTCGTGCAATAAAATGAATTTACTTTTATTTTAATGTTTAATAATAATGTGCAACTGTTTCTGTTTTCAAAAATCAATATTTATTTTCTGAATATAAATCAAATAATCTTTTATATTACAACAGGAAACTAAAATGATTGGTAAATAAATTGTAATATTAATCTATACTCGAGAAGTAAAAAGCTAGAACACTGTTTGAAATTTATAAACATATTAATTTTTTTCATTTTTAATTATGAGAAATATATTAAAAGTAGTCACTTGTTGTACTTTTTCTTGACTCAGATTTTAATTTTTGCAAGTTTTGTATTTGTTATCATTATTTAATCTTTTCATTAAATGTATTGCATTTAATTAGATGTAAATGTTTGAACAGCCACAACGTATACACAAGAAACAAAGCTTTACTTATTAACTTCTTTCGAAATATTTCACTATTTAACAAAGAAGCAAAAGTAGTATGTAATACAACTAAATAGTAACACAATTAAATTATTCACTTTGCTACAAAGCGAATCCATGCTAGGAAAAGTCACAAGCGAAGATATTGAAACAAAACAGATTTGTATAGTGTTTTAAAGATAAAAAAAAATTGAAGCCAAAAAAATAAACTTAGCGACTGGAATTATAACGCTCCGGCAAGTTCTACAATAGTAACACCTGCCGCATTATCCGGGAACTTTTGTTCCCGAAAGAAACATCGACGAAAAATGTTTTCCCGGAGATCTATGCCCAATAAAAGCAAATTTTTGTTTATTGTGGAAGCACGGATGGTGGGGAGTGGTGCATCCGATTAATTCGGCCGCCCTTTTTAACAACTTTTTTTCCATTTTCCTTCTTCTGCTTCCTAATCAGGAACTCGCCTTTCTTGTTGGCGAGGTTTTGTACTACTTAATTATGCAGGAATCTTACAAAATAAAGCTATTGTCTTCCCACATCTCTAGTGGTTGGTTAAAGGAAGCGCTCTTTGCTTTTTATCTGCACGCAAATGTGGCTGGCTAAAAAGAATATTTTAATATATCGCGTAAAAGTGTGAAGGGAATGAATTTATGTAAATTATTCTGTTGCATCATGAATATGAAAAACTTTTCCCTCGCCAAAGAATTTAATGAAAATCTTTTCGATCGCAATAATTCTTTATTGGGAGGATAAAAATAACACTTTTTTAGAGGTTCAGTAGTGGTAAAAGCGAAAAGTGTTAATGGATTATTTTACGCGTTCGATGCATAATTTAAATGGGGGAGGGTGAAAAAAAATTAAAGATAAAACAGTACAGAATAAAAGAAGAGTATGTTACAAGGTTACATATTTTTGAGATTAGTTAAAGGGGATACATTTTTGGTGAAGGAATTTTTATTGTTAATCATTATGAATATTCATGCATATTTAATTAATCAAAAAGTCACCGAATTCCATTTCATTGCAAATTGAAGCAAGAAAATAAGTGAAATTAAAGATGAAAATTTACCTGAACACAATGGCTTATGGATAAATAATTTCAAGGTTTTTTTTATACTCTTATTGTAATCACTTGTTTTGAAGCAATACGCGTCACCAGGTTGGATATGTCTCTTCAAACTTACAGAAACTTCCTCATTAATTAAAAAGTCGGTAAGTTGTGTCCCAATTTCTATTGAATATTTAATTATTTTCTTATCAGAAACTTCTTAGAAAGTAATAAAAGATTTAAAAAAAAATTTGAGAAGTATATGACTGTACTATCAACAAGCAACTGCTGTATTATTCAACAACGAGTGGCGTAAATCGAAACAAAAACTATATTTTCTTCTTGTCTTTCTATTTTCGTCATCTGGTTCACAGAATTTCATGAAAAAATTATACGTCTTATGTTTAGAAATATTCATTGTCGTTTTTGGAAATTATTAAAATATATATGGAAGTTTTCTTGCATAATGAGTAAGGTTAATTAGAATAACCAACTTTTAACATACGACTCTCATATAAGGTAATGATATCGTAAGTTTGCTTTTGACGTAATATATCTACGCTTTTAACTACATATTCAAAAAATAAAAAGATGAAAGTGGCATTTCTAATTCCTGTATGCTAATTTATCGAGTTTGCTGTTTTTAAAGTTTTTAAGATAACTCTTCTTGGAAATGAAAAGAAATCAAAGTGGATGTTATAAAATGCTGTATGTCTTGAGTTTTCACGCTATCTATTACATATACACCAATTAAATATGATTTTACTAAAATAGTTTTACATATATATTCGTAATATGGAAACATAATGAAGTATACATTTGAGCAAACCATTTAATTTACGCCCCACGTCACATTAACAGAGAGATAATGTACATTACGGAATTTTTAGCGGGGCTAGGGCAAATTTAGCAATATGATTATCAAAGCCGTATCAGGTATAAAACTCGCTACGTCTTGATCACGAGACTATCATCTTCCTCATTCAACCTACCAATGTCTTTAAAACCGGAACAAAGTGAAAGCCAAAACTTTTAGCTGCAGTTAGAATGACATTTAAGTTTAAATTTGAATATGTCGAGTACAACAGAAACATTCTTCAGTAACATAATAGGATCCTTATATCTTAGATCTTTTAAAGATGGATATTTAGGACCTTTCAGAGTTGTTGATAGGGTATTAAAGAGTTAAGCTGTACATAATGACTTTTGTTAAGTAATCTAATTTACATGTTTTATATTAGATAGCTGGAATAGATTCTGACTTAATTAAAAAAATAAGAATGATAATAAAAAACATGTCAAAGTTTTATTTGAATTTGTTAACTTATTAAATTTATTACTTAACATTATCAGATGCTACGTTTTATGCATACGTAACAGATAATTTAAATAATAATATAATAATTAATTTCGTTCAGAATTATTTGCAAAAAGGAAAAATGTTATAACCAATTTTCTTAATAGTGCATTCATTTCTGCATTTCTGTTGAATTCAAATTCTACAAAATCTAACGAAATTAAATTCTCTATAAAAACTATCTCCAAAAGAATAAACCTTAAATTAGCTTTATTAAAATTTATAAAAAATCACAAATTAAAACTTAGATTTTAACTAAGTTATGCATTTTAATTGAGATTACCTAATTTGATTTTTTGCTGCACTAAGAGTCAGCAATTCATTAAATTTTCCATAAATTCTCAACAATTTTAATTACGCAATACTTTCTGCCAAAATCAAAACATAAAAAAATTCAGAAAATTTCACTCATCAAAGCACCTAAATCTCTTAAAATTTCAAATAATAAAATTGACTATGAATGAGCTAAGATTTCAAAATTATAAGTAAAATATATGATAGTATATGTGGGTACTTTTTATGTAAAGAAAAATGCTTCAAAGATTCCTGTTTTTATAAAATATCATATTTATATACGTGTTTATTCTTTTGGTGAATTATAGAATTTTTGTTTGAAACATAAAATTAAAATTTCTTTTTTTACAAAAAATTTGATTATTTTCAAATTTTTAATTAATTATTAAAATGTAAAATTTAATTATCTAATTATGAAAATTTCATGTTGTGGGTCTAAAAGCTTTTCTATAGCAATTGCGTGAAATGTAATAGTACCGAAAGAGTTAAGCAAAATTAGTCTATTACCTAAAATATCACTTTAGAAAAGTGATCAAGTTTGTGATAAATATAATAAAGCTTTTAGTACAGAACTTTTATTTATTTAGAAATTGGTGCATAATCTTGTGGCATAATTTTTTAACTTTAAATTTTCTTTTCTTATAAAATAGCACATTTTCTTATAAAATAGCACAAAGGTATAAAAAATATGAAAATTGGTGCTTTACCTATTTAAGCATACTGTATATATGTATGAAGAAGTATATTTATATCTTGTTTTTATAAAATTAATTTCCAAAGCTTGTTTTTTATGATAACGTTTTTTGTTAAAAAGTTCAATCATAATATTATAAATTATTTTAGTTTCTGAAACATAACATTTAATAATCGAATTTAATGGTAACAAACTATATTTCCAAAATTAAATGCTATTGAATACAAAATAATTCTGAAATTATTTACTTATGTGATAGACAATCCTAAGCAAAGTAAGTGAAAGGTATAGCATTGAAGGATTGGCCGATGGATTTTAACGCACTGTCTTATAAAAATACTTGGTGGATTGATATGGGTACTTTTTTCCAGTTGGTGGGGAGGTGAAACTATATACGTTACGAATTGCTTTGTGAAGGAGATGAAATATATTATATCTATCACCAATCGTTTCTACCCTAACATCAAATTTATCACCCAATTTCTGAAAAAAATAAAGGGTTACTTGAATTTCTTGGACGAAAAAAAAAAAAAAAACATATATCTAGAAACTACGACCTGAAAAGACAGATCGCTTAATCAGGGCACGGGCACGATAAAGAAGATGGGGGGTAGGGCAATTTATGAAGAAGTGTCCACGTCTCGATCGGTGTCACGTGATTTTCCTCCGCCAATGACACCTGGTGATCCATCACTGTCCAGTGCGTTCTGCGGACCCCATCTGTCAAGGGAGGGGATCCTTCGCCATAAGGTCATTTCGCCACTCTTGGGTGTTCTTTCTTATTTTTTTCTTTTACTTTACCGTCCTTTTTATTTATTTTAAAGTATATATCTTCCCATCCAGATAGCCCCCCTTCATATCAGTCTTTGGTGTCGAATTTCCGTTCAAAAGTTGTTTTATAGGCGTCGAGTAAAATGGATATTTGGCCTATGGATTTATGGTTCCCAGGAACGACGTCCCCCAGCGGATAGATTCACTTTAGATGGTGAGAGAGATATCTTCTTTGAGAAAATTTAGAGGAAAAGGATATATATATTTATTATTACCATCATCTCTTACTGGACATTCTTTGTGAATTATTTGTTCGTTGATTTCGACTGTCTCTTTAAACCATTTGCCTGAAGATGGACTGAAGTGAGAATATGGTGGAAAACTGATGGCAACTTACACTCTTTCCATGGACATTTTGTAGATAGCTGCCTTAAAATGATATGCAAGTTAAAAACTTCACTAAATGTAAGTTTTTAGTTGATAAAAACTGCAACATAGTAAAATTATGTATCACAAGATAATATGCTGAAATTTAATTTCGAATAAAACATACTAGCAGTTGCAATAAACTCAACAGTTTGCTCAATAACTTTAAATTTCAAATATTAATATTTAATAGTTATAGTATTTTTATGTTCTTTCAATAATTTTTGTGTTACTTAATGTACAAATATCTTAGTATGAAATTTAAAGATTTATCTTTTAATTCGTACGAAACTGAATTCATCGAAAACTGAATTTTGTTGAACTTTTAACATAGATAATTTTTCTTTAACATACATAATCTTTATTTAACATACATAATTTTCCTATTACATACACAGCTATATTTATTATATCCAGTAACAGACCCAAACTCAGGTATGAGGCAAATTATTTTCCCTATGTGGCCTAAGCTACGTAGTAGATGTAAGCTAATGTAGCCTTAAAGAAAAGTGAGAGGAATTACTGTTTTTTATTGTATTATTCGCTCAATTTAATTTTAAATTACGAAAAAGTATTGATAATTAAGCTATATTGAATTATAATCATGTATACGTTGTTGAGTTTCATTAAACAAATGTTAAAAAATTCTTGAAATTGTTGAATTCAATTTACTAAAACATTAAACTACATAGATCTTCATTTCTTAATTATAAATGTATAAAATGCATTATATAGGACATGAAATGCAGATTATGCTGATTTTGTTTTCACTTTATTTCCAAGACAAGTTTTAAAAAATTTAAAAATAACAGAAAGTTATTTTTTATATGGACTCATTGTGGACTCATAGTATAACATCAATCTTCACAATAAAAAGTTCTCTGGTATGGATTATAGTTTGTTGAATAATTTTATATATTCTGTTGAATAAATAAAGTGTTGTACTCCTTCTTTGAGAAAGTTTGTTTATTGGGTAGGTTTTTGGATGCTTGGGAGCTTTTATCCTTTTTTGACGAATGTATAAATGAGCCACAATCTTTGAATAGTCCTCCTGATAGACAATTGCATGGGGTATAATAAAATGCATTACTACACAGCCTTTAATCAGCAAGTAGACCTTTCCGCAAAGTAGTGAAAACTGTATCTTTAGCCCACTACTTGATGCCAAAGACATTTTATATAATTCTTTGAGCGAAATTATTTTACAAAATAGCTATAAATTCCACAGTGTTAAAGTATATATTATTTAACGTAAATTCAATGTGAGCAAGAGGAATCTTGTTGACATATTATTTTCATAACACTTATTGTTAAAATCGTGATGTCTGTTTCTTATCATAATAACTGGCTTTCATTAATGAGAGATTATATTTGACAAATATTCCCAAATATAATTATAGCTGTAAAAAGGAAAAAGTGAAAAAGAAAATTACGCAACAATCTAGGTGTCATAGTATTGCCTATAGCAGCCATGAAAATTGGTAGCAATAACCTTATTGCTGAACGATGGATATAAACTTTACACTGATGTTTTGATAACAAGCACTGGAAACCAACTATACCAAACTACCATATATCAAGAAAGTTCACTAAATTATTTAATTGTTGACTGTCCTGTAACCCTAATGAGTGAGTAATTTAAAATTTTTGAGCAAAATTAAAATTTATCTACGCCAATCATTAATAAAATAAATTAATAATAATAATAGTTACAAGACAATTCTTAAGCCAGAAATCCCAAAGAGATACAACAGTTAACAAAAAAATATGATATTTCAAACAAATATTATCGATATTATTTTTACCGTTAAAGTACTTTTTGAGAGGTTTTTGTTCTTTATCAAACATGCGAAGTCTATGTATCGTATTTTCCCCTTTATTTATTGGTAACGAAGAAATAGATGATGAAGACAGTTTTGGTGTATGGCATCTTGGCTGCTCATCTTCATGTAGCCATCAATCCTGGCTGATGAGAGTGGGAGGTGGAGGAAGGATGCGTGGGATGCTTAATCCTCTCCTCACTCCTGATCTGTCTCCTGCTTCTTATCTCCGTCATCATCTTGACCACACACAAGTTCCCGCAAAAGGATCGGACATACCCCATTAATCAAAACAGACTTCTAACAGAGAGAAGGAAAGGGTTGGTTGAAGTATTTTTTTATTTTTATTCCAACAAAGCTGAATCATCTCGGAAAACGGGTTAATTTGTACTTTTTGACAATCCTCTACGATTTGGCTGCTTGTATGCATCGTGTTCTAGACATTAAGACTACGGTTATATGACCCTAAAATTGATTACTATTGCAAAGCATTAGAAGCAATGTTCAAAAATAAGATAACTTTGAGGAAAGTAATTAAAATTGATGTACTGCTTGAATTTTCAGTTTAAGCCAGATACATTAAATCGACAAAAGTCTTACAATTTTAATTATATATATATATATATATATATATATATATATATATTTAAACAAGATGTATTTTAAACTTCATTATCATATAACAGTCAAAAACATTAGAATAAATTGAGATAAAAAAATTTATTTTGAACTATTTATAGAGCTAATTAGTACTTTCTTTAGAGAAACATTCATGTATTTGAGATAATATAATATTTTCCAAAAAATTGAGCTGAATATAGTGTATTTGTTTTTTATAGATAAAACAAAAATTACCAAGGTTGTTTCATGAATGATCAAATTAGTTAAATTCTGCATAAGTGAAGATAAGGTATTTTAATTTTATTCTTCTTTTGTTGGTGGTGTTGTTAATTTTATTAATTTTGAGTCTGGAGTACTGTTGGAAGAAATTATATTCATAGACACAATATAAATTTAAGAAATATTGTTCAACCATATTTAAGAGAATATTATTGTAACTATCCCGATTTAAAAAACAATAATAGTTAAAAACGAATAGTTATGTTATGTATATATTAATATTTAATTAATCAATTCCAATTATTATTCTATTAGTAACAAAAAATTTATGATTTTAAAAATTATTATATAAAACTAATTTAACGTGAGAGTTTATTAACTATCAATTATATGTAATTATTTTTGATTTTATAATTAACAATATTAATATTTATTTTCTTTTATGAACAAACAGTTTTAAAAGCAATAAAACATTTAAAAAATATTAAAATAATCTTTTCCAATATAATTTAAGTAATAATTATAAATATAAATTTAAATATTATTAAGAATTTCTCACAAATTTTTTTGCATAAAATTTCAGGTATATTTCTTGTTTATATTGCTATTATATAAATATGTATATATTTAGCTGTATAGCTATAGGCAAGCATACATTTATGCTTGTCTATGGAATTTCCAATCTTGAACGCACAAGAAAATTTTCAGAATTTGACTAAAATCTCTTTTTTTTATAGAATATTAAGATAAAGATTTTAATTATTATATATTAGTATTTCTATACATTGTGATAGTTAGTGCAATATTATAATATAAAATTATTTTCAAAGTTTGAATTGGTAATTAACTTAATATTGCATAAAGCTGAAATAGTAAGTGCTTATCACAGAATTTTATTTTAAAGATACTATCATACTTAAAAGAAAGAATCTAGAAAGAGATAAAATGAAAAAAAAATAAATGAAATTTATATAAAAAGCAACTAAAATTTGCTTTTATTCAGAGATTATCATCAAACTTATTCAACGATATTTCCGTTGATAAAGTAAAAGAAGTGAAACTGCCTAAGAATTTTAGGAATATGTGATGCTATAAACATTTTATTTTAAATAATAATCATGTCAAGGCCCTATAATAGCTAAAGCATATAATTACTCTCAAAAATAAAATATGAGGTAAGTAGTGATTTATGGGAAACTAATAGAGCTGTGCCACAGTCTTATAAGGTGGATAAAATTGTTGAACATTGTACACTGCAAAATGGTTTTACTAATTTATGATTAAAATTAACAATGTGTGAGTGTGTGTGTGCGTGGTAAGGTGTAATCCCGAAGTTAAATTAATAAAATGTTTCTTTGCCATTTATCTCTTTTGAAGTGATGGATAAGTATATAAATTAATTTTTATGGATAAATATAGGAATTAATTTTAATTTGTTTTGAAGTGGTATTTTGATAGATTTAGAACACTATTTAAAAGTTTATTTTTTCAATTTTAGTTTGAATAACCGTGTGTATAATGAAAAATAATATCAAAGTCAAGTTATTAGTGTATTTTAAAGCTCTAATACAAACATATACATGTATGTGAATTTTGTGTATGACTTTGTTAAAAGAATGGTGTTTACAACGTCGAACACTTTCCGGATTTTGCAAAACTATGGTTTACGGTTACATAGTCATTTATATTTATGAAATTTTTTAAATGATATGGTAAATGAAATATCAAAATTAATTTTATCTCCTTCATTAAATGAAACTGTATTTTATTGTTTTTTATAAAATTATCAAAATTAAAATTTATGTAAAATCTAAACAAAATACATTAACTGACGAAATCATTTAACTATTTATAAAAGCAAAAGTAAATACACATTCAACGTCATTATTATTGAATAAACAACGTCATTATTATAAAATAAACCAAAATCAAAGTTAATTGTTTTTGTCTTAACAAGAAGTTTTAATGTATTTATTGTCTTTAACAATAAATTCGGCTTAATGGATTATGCAATGAAAATTACAATCTTTATCATTGAGTAATGAAATTATTTAAATCAAACAATTAAAATAATTACATAAAAATTTAATTTAACACAACATATAGTTTTCTTTGAATTCGGTTTTTAAATTTGTTGGATATTCCTTGAAAAAAATTCTTTTTGAATTTCAAGGAATACCTAGCAAGGGAATTAACTATTATCCATGAAATAACTAGTTTATTTTACTTACACATGTGGCAATAGCAGAAGTCTCCTCAACAATAACTTTATAAGACCAAATAGATAGCTAGAAAGGAAAAAACAAAAGCGGAAATTGCTAGAAAATAGCCGAAGAATGACCACTTTGGCGAGATAGAGCAGACCTCCTAAAAAGAACCTATTTTGAACTGTTTTTGTGCAACTGGCTTTTTCTCTGTAATCCCGATTGATGAGTTTCTGGTAGGAAAATAGCCGCTGGAATGTTTTTTCCCGACGTATATCTGTCTGCGTTACGACCACAGCAATTTATTTCAAATCACTCTTTTCCTTGTTTATACGCGTAGAACTCCAAAACACGTGACAAGTTAGCTTAAAGCTTTTCTGTTCCATCGAATTTATATGATTTCATTTCTTGGCCGTGTTTTGTCTAGCAATTTGGTTCGAGCTATTGACGACTTCTCAAGACCTTAATAAAAATATAAGTTCTCTATGAAAAAATAATATATATATATTCTTATTTAGACGAAAATTTTTAAAATGTAAATATACACAAATAGTTCTAAATTTCTTTTAATCTGAATACAAATATAATTGATTAAATAAAATAAAATGTATGCTCTTGTAAACTTTTACTGAAATTAAAAAACATTTATTCGAGATTCATCTCTATAAAGAAGTTTTAAGTGAAACATCATTGTAAGGTCTTTTTCAACGTTGTTTTACTAATGCACTTATTATGAGATAAATGCTTCTATGTAACGTTTTATAATTGGATTTCAGAATGGTAAGACCCTTACTCAAAATACTGCTTTCATCTCATTTAAGTCAGCTTACTCAAAATAACTGTTGAAGGGTTTTTCTAACGATTGCCAGCTTTGTTCGAGCAGCAGCGGCGAAATAATTATGTAAATAATAGTACGAGATGTATGGGTACCAAAACAAGTGTTTTCTTTGCTCCCCAAAGTGCACGTTACGCATTTTGAATATGAATGTGCTCATTTTTGGATTGAATGACTCTAGAAGCGGTATTTAGTGGAATTTCGGTCCATTTCCGCTTACCTAAGTGGTGGCTGCCATTTCTTTTCTTTGGAAATGACAAATTTGTTTATTTACATCACGTATTTGATTCTTCCTTCGATAAAACAGAGAATTCGAGATTTGTGGTAAGTTTGCTTTAATGTGAGATATGCTATCCAAGAAGACACCTTAATGATTACTTTAATGTAAAAACTAACCAAGCACGGCAGTTTTCGTATGAATGATGAAAGGCTGGATAAAAGCCAAGTAGTTGAACAAAATGCAAATGCTTGTTCAATAATTTAGATTGTGGTTACCATGTATTTTAACAGCCTGTTTACAGCTTAGTTTAACATACTTTTAACCTGCCTCACTATATCTTTAAATAAAATTTTGAGTAAAGTTCTTAAACTACATTCTTACAGTTATTTTTACATTACATACATATATATATATTTACACACATACATTATTTTTTACAGTTAAAAGAGAGTGACTATTTATGACAAAATGAAATTTTTAGATTCATCTTTAAATAAATTTACATGTATACATTTATTTTTACAAAATACATATAAACTGTTTCAAAAGTTTATATGATTACACATTGTAATGATATAAGAAAATGCTAGGGAAATATTTCGGGAAATATACAGTATTTAAATTCGCATAAAGGTAATGGCTATTATTTTTACGAGATTTGTTTTTGATTCAGCACTTATGCTTTAACTGTTTAACTTATCTATTGTTTCGAATTTATACGAGTAGAGGAATTTGATAGTCACTATCAACTTATATAATCTCAGGCTAACGTGGCTTAGGTGTAGGATAATGTTGTAATGGAATGGGAACAAGAAATTTCGCCTGTTAGACTATCCATCCCATGGTGTCAAAGACTATAAGTCTTGAATAGTTAGTAATTTTTGTCTCCTACTAACATAAAATTATGTGTTCTTCTTTCTATTAAATAAAATACAAAACTATTTGGTCTGTGATTAATTTTAAATAGACTGAATTGAATTTTCTACTCACACAGCGAGAATTTTTATTTATTTCTTTATGAAACTTAGCCAATCTTAAATAGGTTAAATGATCTATTAAAAATCATCAGAGTGAATCCAATCTAAGTGAAGTCAAATCTTATTTTCTGAATAATAAAATACAAAAAATAT